>JASPKZ010010499.1:0-53119 GCA_030220185.1 Diploptera punctata
TCGTACCTCTTCCTGACATGTTTACATAATGTAATTAGACTTCGATTTGAATAGTATAGGAACAAATTACTGAATTGTGACTATTCTCCTATTATTTAAATACTATACTGAAACTTTTCATTTTATATTTCTGTTTTTATGTTTTGTTACTTGAGAAAGTGAAATCATTTTCAAATTAGGCCTACTGTATGCTTATGTTAAGGCTTTAAATTATACGACTATTATTATTTTTATAATTTTTAAATAGACCTGTAAATACAAAAATATAAAACAACAGAGAATCCGTCTGGTATCGAACACGAGACTGTCCCAGTTAACGGTTTCCCATATCCTGACCGCTGCTTTACGAGATATAAAAAGAACATGAGGACGATAGCTGCTGTTGTGTTCTCATCTTGCGATCACAACCAAATTGCTGAGGGAGAGAATGTTATGTACAGCTCGAGAAATATTTGGATTTTCAACAGTAGGAAGATTTATTCATTTGTTTCTTGGTTAAGTTTACTTTAGAGCACCATTATAATTCTCATATCTGCACTAACTTTATAACACAAACAGAACTAACCTTATATTTTAGCGAAATTTGAAACTCAGACCTGTTGATCCAAAACGCCATTTCACGCTTTCATTTACTCATTTCCGTTGTAGAACGAATTGTTTTTATTAGGCGTATGTGTTTATGACAGTAATTTTGAAATTGTAAGTATATTGTGTATTATCTCGATTATTTCTTGAATTGAAAGAACACAGAATTAAAATTATGTTTATGATAGAAGAAATTTGGAAATACGCCACAGAATTCACGTCGTAACCTGGTAACCTGATGCCATTGTTAAAATCGCGACGTTCAAATGTCGAAGATTATATTGTTCAGACAGCTGAGTGTCTTTTCGTATTATTATTTTCAATAAAATTTCAGTAGTGAGAATTATATATTATGTAATAAAACTTCAAACAGCCCTAATACTAATGTAAGTAAAGATAAAATGAACCCAATTCAGGCCTTAGGAGGCCCATGGGGTAGTAGAAGGTTAAGGCTCCCACGTTTTGTGGACAATCGGCACATGATGCCAGCTGGGTTGTCAGCCCTGCGTGATGGCCGTCTTTGCCCCCAGAATAAGCGTATGGTACTCATTTCAGTTAGAGGCTGAGTCTACCCCAGCGTCATAGTGCCGCCAGAAGGTTTGGGTAAGTTTTTAAAAACCCTGAGCCCACCAGGACTCGAACCCTCGACCTTCTGACTTGTAGCGTAATGCCTTAACCAATACTACGGCGCTTGCCCCAAATACTATTGTTAGTACAATTATACATTTAAGTAGGTTATGGCGCAAAAAGTGGAGATTGAATTTCGATATAATTTTGTTTTTTTTAATTAAGTGCAGACAAATAATACAATCCACGCGAAAATAATACTGTTTATTTCTGTGAAAAGTTGAAATCTAAAGAAACTTAAAACATAACCGAAATATAACCTAAATCGATAATAATAACCTATACTACAGAGAAAGGTCAAAAACTAAGATTAGTATGTATTTTTTTCCATGCGACTTGCCTGTCTATATAAATTCAAATAATAGATAAGAAGAAAATATTGGAACACCATATGAATAATTTCCAGATGACTATGTACACCGTGTTTCAAAATAAAACTTGAGCGGTTACAAACCATTATTCTAAATCAACTATTTAAGTTACCAGTTCAGAATGAAAGAGAAACTCAAACAGTTTGTGAGCTTTTAATATTTGTTAAACGAGTTCACAGTCCTCCCGTAGGGGTGTAATATTTTCATTTCATCTCTCATTACAATTGATCCTATACGCGTTGACAATTTTTTCTGTGTTTTGGAATTTCACGGTACGAGATCAGTAGTTACTGTCCAACGTGTATTTCTTAGAAATTTCGAAAAAGACCAACCTACTAAAAATCCAATTCGCAATTGGTTTTCAGTTTACAAAAACTCATTGTCTGTGTGAAGGAAAATCAATTGGTCATCCATCAAACTTGAGTGGACGATAGGGAATGCATGAGGGCATCTTTCGTACAAAATCCACAAGAAGTCAAGAAGAACTGCAGCTAGACAAATAAATTTGCCCATAACAACATTGTGGAGCACTTGTCCTTCAAACCATACCGTCTTCAACTGCACCAATAGTTATCCATTGCCGATCAAAGGCGACAGCTTTAATTTTGTTTATAGTTTCAAGAAGAGATGAAGGTAGATGAATTTCCGCAGAAGGTAATTTGCAGCGATGAAGCTACTTTACACTCAAGTGGTAAAATAAAACGCCAAAATACCATAGTAATGGGAAAGTGAACCCCCTGCATGTCGTAGTGGAACACCAGCGAGATTCGCCAAAATGTAATGTGTTGTGTGCCTAATCAGAAAGAACGTATGGGCTCTTCTTTTTTAATGAGTAAACAGTAACTGGATTGTGTATCTGGACATGCTACAACAGTAGCTTATGCCTCATTTACCAGAAAACCAAAATTACGCGTTTCAACAAGGCGGTCCCATAATAAAGTTCGTCTCTACTTAAACAATAAGTTGCCAAGATGGTGGATTGACGTGCATCTGTTGCCCGTAAGATTGTTGCTGTGGCCCGTAAGATCACCTGTGACTTCTACATGTGGGGTTACAGTATGTTCGTTCCACCGATGCATGTCCCGTGATGTGGCAGACGTAAGGGAACGTATCATCGCAGCGGCAGCCCATATTCATGATAATGTGGCCGCGTGCCGTGTCACCCATCAACATATTGAACATTTGCAGATGTAGATGTTAAATACACAAGCTTCAGTTCCTCATTGATCTTGAGTTAGCTTCAATAATGGAACCTAAATAGGTTATTTGCTATAATATTTTGTAATGAAGTATTTTTTAAACACTGTGTATAAAAGTGAAAAAATTACTAAAAATTGAAACAGAAATTAAGGTAAAAATAATCTAAATTATCTCTTAGTATAGCCATCAACATCCTCTGAACAACTGGTTTCGTAGCATGATTCCTCGATAGCAAAGGGGTAAAAGAGCTCTTGGATGAAAACTTGAGGAGAAATGTTGACGTCATGCATGTAATCCCACCCTTGTCAACAGTAGTGTGGTTCGTTTTCCTCGTTGCAGTTAGTTTTTGGATCCATCCACAGGTCTGTTATTATTATTATTATATTATTATCATAATTATTATTATTATATATTATTATTATTATTATTAGTGTTATTATTATTTGTTCATATTAAGTATAAACAGTCAGGTGCCATGGAGGATACTACATCAACACCAATAGTTAATGGAAGGAAACATATGTTTTTATAGATTAAGAATAATTCTTTTAAAGTATTAAATTTGTAATATGGTACATTACTTTTAAATCTAATATTACTATTATTATATTATTATTACTTCTACTATTATTATTATTATTATTATCATTTTTATCGTTATTATCATTATCATTATTCAAGGTAGATATTTATACTGGTTGTTACATTTTTCATTATAAAATTATTAAGCTCAAAATATGAAATATTTTTATCAATAATATTTTCTTCAAGATAGCTAGCTACTTCAATCTGTAGACCACCTATTTAAATATGTTTAAAAAAATCAGTAGAACTAATGATATATATTTCTTTCTTCCACGATAATTTTTCCCGTTACACTTGGTCACTTTTTGGATCTATTATTATTATTATTATTATTATTATTATTATTATTATTGTTATTGTTATCATTATTATTATTATTATTATTACTATTATTATTATTATTATTATTATTATTATTATTATTATTATTATTATTATTATTATTATTATTATTATTATTATTATTATTATTATTATTATTATTATTATTATTTCATAATACTATTATATGACAAATCCGGTGATATTATATGGATGCAAAATGTTTTTTACTAAGGAAAGAGAAAAAATACGAGTAATTGAGAATAAGATTTTTAAGAAACATTTTGAAGTACAGAGAGACAGACAGGTGAATCAAGACATCATAATAAGCAATATATTCTTTATGGGAACCAGATGTCATAAGAGCGGTTGTATCATACACTTTTGACTGTTATGTTGAGAACATGTAACACGAATGGGGAATGAAAGAGGGACATGAACATCAATAATTGTATTCACTATGGTTTGAGGAGCTGATTTATAAAGGGAATATTTGAAAAACATTCCTCGGATAGGAATATATGGAGAGGTTATGTTTGGGCAGCAAGATAGTGCCGTGAGTTAGCTAGTTATTTATTGTATGACAAAAATACGTATAGGCCAGTAATGTAGTATATGTATGTATGTATATATATATATATATCCATCCATCCATAGTAATTCTGCCCGAAGGCAGGTCCTTCACTGCAATCATAGCATTTTCATGCTATGCTTGCAGCTTTACTAGAGAATTGTGTAGGTGTGGTAGCTTCCCGTTGCTTTCCACACCGGTGAAGGATGATGGTGATGATGATAATGATAAGGATGATGATGATGAAGATGATGGCCATATGATTTCGGGGACCGTTTGGGCCTTAAAGTTTTCCTGACATTTGTCTTACAGGTGAGGAAAAACCCCGATAAAAACCTCACCCAGAAAAACTGCCCCGACCGGGGATCGAACCCGGGCCCGCTGCGTGACAAGGCAGCACGCTACCTCGAGACCACAGCGGTGGACATATAATATATATATATATATATACATATATATTTATTTATTTATTTATTTAGATGTTATAACTATATTTTTGACAGTCATCAATGATGGCAAATATGACATGAATAGAAAATAAATGTCTGAATCGGGATTTGAACCCGAGTTTCTAAACTCTGTACGTTTAGCATTTTTCATGTCATATATATATATATATATATATATATATATCCCGTGCCGTAGCCGAGTGGTTAAGGCAGGAAGCCTTGGCGCAGAGCTACGGGACTTGAGCTGGTTCGAGTCTCCATGGGGGAAGAAATTTTCTCATGGTATTTCGGCCAGCATGGGACCGGTGCCCACCCAGCATCATGATGCATTTGGGTAGCTATAATAAGTAGCGGCTCCAGGTTGAGAAAACCAGCTATAACGACTGGGGTACTCGTAATGCTGACCACATGTCACCCCTACACTGGATGATTATCATCTACCTCTGTGATTGACACATGTGGATGTGATGCCAGCAGCCGGCTGGTAGGCTAAGGGCCTTGTAGGCCTGTCGCGCCAGGAGTTTATATATATATATATATATATATATATATATTCAATACTGATAATTTTCGTATCAAATTCCGTTAACGTGAATAGTCATCAGATAAAAATTAAAAGTTAAAATGTACCTGTTGGCAGGTACTGTCGTCCTCAACTTTGTTAAAATTATGTATGTGAAATATTATTAACTGGAAGCCTTTCGGAAGTTGACTTCCATCATCAGCAGGATGGATCTGTGTCACTAGTAGTTAATACGCTGTAGACGTTACAGGTCCTGATGCATCTCGAGTAGGAACTGTCTCCGCAGGACCTGCAACGTCTACAGAGTCTTAGCTGCTAGTAGCGCATACTTATCCTGCAAGTTAACTTCCGAAAGGCCTCCCGTTAATAATATTTTACATACATCATTTTAACAAACTTGAGGACGAGAGCACCTGCCAACAGGTACGTTTCAATTTTAAATGTTTATCTTATGAAAATATATATATGAAAAGAAAAATGAATACTTGAGTCGGATTTGAAGCCGAGTCTCTAAATTCTGTACATTTAGAGCTCTAACGATCTGAGCTACCCAAGTATTCCAACACAAACATACATTTTTCTTATATATGTAGTATTCTCAATTCACACAAGAGGTAGCAGAAATTCGTTCCGACTAACATAACAGTTAAGCAAATTTTTAAAGAGAAAATTTACTTTATAGCAGTAACGCTTGTATATTTAGATGTTATAACTATATTTTTGATATTTGGCAATGAAGGCAAATCAGATATGAAAAGAAAAATGAATGCTTGAGTCGGGGTCTGAACCCGAGTCTCTAAACTCTGTACGTTTAGCGTTCTAACGACCTGAGCTACCCAAGTATTCCAACACAAACATACATTTTTCTTATATATGTAGTATTCTCAATTCACACAAGAGGTAGCAGAAATTCACTCCGACTGACATCTAGTGGCTAATATAACAGTTAAGCGAATTTTTAAAGATAAAATTTACTTCATAGCAGTAACGCTTGTATATTTAGATGTTGTAACTATATTTTTGATATTTGGCAATGAAGGCAAATATGATATGAAATGAAAAAATGAATGCTTGAGTCAGGATTTGAACCCGAGTCTCTAAACTCTGTACGTTTTGCGCTCTAACGACCTGAGCTACCCAAGTATTCCAACACAAACATACATTTTTCTTATATATGTAGTATTCTGAATTCACACAAACGGTAGCAGAAATTCGTTCCGACTGACATCTAGTGGCTAGCATAACAGTTAAGCAAATTGTTAAAGAGAATATTTACTTTATAGCATTAACGCTTGTATATTTAGATGTTATAACTATATATATATATATATATATATATATATATATAGACAGAGAGAGAGAGAGAGAGAGAGATAGAGATGTGTCTATATATAATTTCGAAAAATATATTACTCTAAGATTATATATAATTATAGACCTAATCAAAATAAATAAATTCAAGCATAGTCGTGCGATGGTTACTACGGACAGCCTATACGACTAAAATGCGCTTTACACTTTATATGAACTCGTATTGCAAAATGTTATGCTATTATATTGTGTAACGATGTTCTTTAACGGGTAATTTGAAAAGGCCAACAAATGTTGTCTCTTTTATCAGGTATATGATTCTACAGTACCAAAGGCTTTATTTCCTTTCCAAAGGAACCCATTCTCAGCATGTTTATGCGATGATAAATCTATAGACTTGGACTGGGTTTGAACCACGGTAACCACTAGACTAGCAGGACCGATTCTATTTTAAAATGTTTAAAAATTGATATTTTCACTCATGTATGTACAATTCAGTAACTCTGCCAAAGGAAGTCAAAATATACATTTCTCTAATATGGCCAATAATCTCCACGTGGGAAACTGCTGATTCCTTCAAACTTTACAGATGGATGTGAACGGTTTTCGTCCAACTAGCATTTTTTGTCTGGACGAATAATAAACAGTTCAAACAATAATTAAATACTTAATTGTGTATTACGAACTGTCAGTGAATATTTCTCATAAATTGAAAAAGTAAAATGTCTTGTAATTTTTGCTCTAAAATATGTTCCGACGACACATACATCCTCGACTGAAGGTATACCAAGAGGTGAAGTAGACCGTATCATCGTGTGTCACGTGGGTTCTATTCATGAGATTGTGGAAGCTACACTATGGGAATTTAGTTCTAAATATACATGCGATTACCAACGGATCTGCGCCCCTGTAGCGCTGGTATCGTTCTTCGAAAATTACACGTCAATTCTCACACCATTCCACCGCGCTCCCCTTCCACTACGTCAAATAGAAGCCACTGTAACTGAGCGAATAGGGACGTTGCCAAACTCCCCCCGGAGTCAGGCTCTTGAATAATGTAAGGTTAATTGTTACGTCTTCATATTTAATTTAAGTAGGTCTAATGACACTGATTGATTTCTACGACTAATGAATATAATTGTAATAATGGATATTTGTTGGTTAAATGGAAATTACGTGATTGGAATGTACATGTGTTGTTTTTAAAGATAAATGTTTCATCATAAATATTTCTCCTTCACCTCATTGTATTATTTGGTTAGATTTGGAACGTAAACTTGAAGTCCGAACAAAATTATAAAATTTCAGGTATGAATACACAATCATGTGCCCTCCTTCTTTATCATCCGGACTAGGGACCGGCTATGGCGAAGTTACTACATGCTACTATTTTATTTACATATTATATAACATACTGATACTATACAGGATTTCTAATTTATGCTTATGAATTAAGCTAATGATAATAATTTACAATTTACATACTATATAACATAACATACTGATACTGAGTTGACAACGCTGGACTGTGGGTGCAAATAATATCCCAAAAGAAAGCTCAAAACTGCGAGTAATGGGAGGGGAAAAAGAGAGAGATAGAAAAGGAGACAGGCAAGTATGCAGGTAGGGAAATAATTTACCGAGGGAGAAACGGAATTAGTGTTTAGTACGCATTTCTTACGGGGGCACAATCCGTTGGTCCAAATATACATTTCATGGTGTAAATATTACTGACAACGCCCAATACCAATCCATGAAAATCGACAAGCCACCATCGAGTAAAAACTGAAAAGGAGACATTATCAATTCGCTTTTAAGGCATAATGTACCCCACAGCACCGATTAAAAACTGAATTACTTGAGTGGCTGAAAATGAACAATCCAGGTCTCCAGTTAACACAATTGACCTCATTGCTCATGCTGTGGGACATAATGCTGATCGTCTGACCCCTTAACATAGTGAGTTCACTGCGAGCGTCTGACACCTTAACATAGTGAGTACACTGCGAGCGTCTGACACCTTAACATAGTGAGTACACTGCGAGCGTCTGACACCTTAACATAGTGAGTACACTGCGAGCGTCTGACCCCTTAACATAGTGAGTACACTGCGAGCGTCTGACCCCTTAACATAGTGAGTTCACTGCGAGCGTCTGACACCTTATCATAGTGAGTACACTGCGAGCGTCTGACCCCTTAACATAGTGAGTACACTGCGAGCGTCTGACCCCTTAACATAGTGAGTACACTGCGAGCGTCTGACACCTTATCATAGTGAGTACACTGCGAGCGTCTGACCCCTTAACATAGTGAGTACACTGCGAGCGTCTGACCCCTTACCATAGTGAGTACACTGCGAGCGTCTGACCCCTTAACATAGTGAGTACACTGCGAGCGTCTGACCCCTTAACATAGTGAGTTCACTGCGAGCGTCTGACCCCTTAACATAGTGAGTACACTGCGAGCGTCTGACCCCTTAACATAGTGAGTTCACTGCGAGCGTCTGACACCTTAACATAGTGAGTACACTGCGAGCGTCTGACACCTTAACATAGTGAGTACACTGCGAGCGTCTGACACCTTATCATAGTGAGTACACTGCGAGCGTCTGACCCCTTAACATAGTGAGTACACTGCGAGCGTCTGACCCCTTAACATAGTGAGTACACTGCGAGCGTCTGACACCTTATCATAGTGAGTACACTGCGAGCGTCTGACCCCTTAACATAGTGAGTACACTGCGAGCGTCTGACCCCTTAACATAGTGAGTACACTGCGAGCGTCTGACACCTTATCATAGTGAGTACACTGCGAGCGTCTGACCCCTTAACATAGTGAGTACACTGCGAGCGTCTGACACCTTATCATAGTGAGTACACTGCGAGCGTCTGACACCTTATCATAGTGAGTACACTGCGAGCGTCTGACCCCTTAACATAGTGAGTACACTGCGAGCGTCTGACCCCTTAACATAGTGAGTACACTGCGAGCGTCTGACACCTTATCATAGTGAGTACACTGCGAGCGTCTGACCCCTTAACATAGTGAGTACACTGCGAGCGTCTGACCCCTTAACATAGTAAGTACACTGCGAGCGTCTGACACCTTATCATAGTGAGTACACTGCGAGCGTCTGACCCCTTAACATAGTGAGTACACTGCGAGCGTCTGACACCTTATCATAGTGAGTACACTGCGAGCGTCTGACCCCTTAACATAGTGAGTACACTGCGAGCGTCTGACCCCTTAACATAGTGAGTACACTGCGAGCGTCTGAACACCTTATCATAGTGAGTACACTGCGAGCGTCTGACCCCTTAACATAGTAAGTACACTGCGAGCGTCTGACACCTTATCATAGTGAGTACACTGCGAGCGTCTGACCCCTTAACATAGTGAGTACACTGCGAGCGTCTGACCCCTTAACATAGTGAGTACACTGCGAGCGTCTGACACCTTATCATAGTGAGTACACTGCGAGCGTCTGACCCCTTAACATAGTGAGTACACTGCGAGCGTCTGACCCCTTAACATAGTAAGTACACTGCGAGCGTCTGACACCTTATCATAGTGAGTACACTGCGAGCGTCTGACCCCTTAACATAGTGAGTACACTGCGAGCGTCTGACACCTTATACATAGTGAGTACACTGCGAGCGTCCTGACCCCTTAACATAGTGAGTACACTGCGAGCGTCTGACCCCTTAACATAGTGAGTACACTGCGAGCGTCTGACACCTTATCATAGTGAGTACACTGCGAGCGTCTGACCCCTTAACATAGTGAGTACACTGCGAGCGTCTGACCCCTTAACATAGTGAGTACACTGCGAGCGTCTGACACCTTATCATAGTGAGTACACTGCGAGCGTCTGACACCTTATCATAGTGAGTACACTGCGAGCGTCTGACCCCTTAACATAGTGAGTACACTGCGAGCGTCTGACCCCTTAACATAGTGAGTACACTGCGAGCGTCTGACCCCTTAACATAGTGAGTTCACTGCGAGCGTCTGACCCCTTAACATAGTGAGTACACTGCGAGCGTCTGACCCCTTAACATAGTGAGTACACTGCGAGCGTCTGACCCCTTAACATAGTGAGTTCACTGCGAGCGTCTGACCCCTTAACATAGTGAGTACACTGCGAGCGTCTGACCCCTTAACATAGTGAGTACACTGCGAGCGTCTGACCCCTTAACATAGTGAGTACACTGCGAGCGTCTGACCCCTTAACATAGTGAGTACACTGCGAGCGTCTGACCCCTTAACATAGTGAGTTCACTGCGAGCGTCTGACCCCTTAACATAGTGAGTACACTGCGAGCGTCTGACCCCTTAACATAGTGAGTACACTGCGAGCGTCTGACCCCTTAACATAGTGAGTACACTGCGAGCGTCTGACCCCTTAACATAGTGAGTACACTGCGAGCGTCTGACCCCTTAACATAGTGAGTTCACTGCGAGCGTCTGACCCCTTAACATAGTGAGTACACTGCGAGCGTCTGACCCCTTAATATAGTGAGTACACTGCGAGCGTCTGACCCCTTAACATAGTGAGTACACTGCGAGCGTCTGACCCCTTAACATAGTGAGTACACTGCGAGCGTCTGACCCCTTAACATAGTGAGTTCACTGCGAGCGTCTGACCCCTTAACATAGTGAGTACACTGCGAGCGTCTGACCCCTTAACATAGTGAGTTCACTGCGAGCGTCTGACCCCTTAACATAGTGAGTACACTGCGAGCGTCTGACCCCTTAACATAGTGAGTACACTGCGAGCGTCTGACCCCTTAACATAGTGAGTACACTGCGAGCGTCTGACCCCTTAACATAGTGAGTTCACTGCGAGCGTCTGACCCCTTAACATAGTGAGTACACTGCGAGCGTCTGACCCCTTAACATAGTGAGTACACTGCGAGCGTCTGACCCCTTAACATAGTGAGTACACTGCGAGCGTCTGACCCCTTAACATAGTGAGTACACTGCGAGCGTCTGACCCCTTAACATAGTGAGTACACTGCGAGCGTCTGACCCCTTAACATAGTGAGTTCACTGCGAGCGTCTGACCCCTTAACATAGTGAGTACACTGCGAGCGTCTGACCCCTTAACATAGTGAGTACACTGCGAGCGTCTGACCCCTTAACATAGTGAGTACACTGCGAGCGTCTGACCCCTTAACATAGTGAGTACACTGCGAGCGTCTGACCCCTTAACATAGTGAGTTCACTGCGAGCGTCTGACCCCTTAACATAGTGAGTACACTGCGAGCGTCTGACCCCTTAACATAGTGAGTTCACTGCGAGCGTCTGACCCCTTAACATAGTGAGTACACTGCGAGCGTCTGACCCCTTAACATAGTGAGTACATTGCGAGCGTCTGACCCCTTAACATAGTGAGTTCACTGCGAGCGTCTGACCCCTTAACATAGTGAGTACACTGCGAGCGTCTGACCCCTTATCATAGTGAGTACACTGCGAGCGTCTGACCCCTTAACATAGTGAGTACACTGCGAGCATCTGACCCCTTAACATAGTGAGTTCACTGCGAGCGTCTGACCCCTTAACATAGTGAGTACACTGCGAGCGTCTGACCCCTTAACATAGTGAGTACACTGCGAGCGTCTGACCCCTTAACATAGTGAGTTCACTGCGAGCGTCTGACCCCTTAACATAGTGAGTACACTGCGAGCGTCTGACCCCTTATCATAGTGAGTACACTGCGAGCGTCTGACCCCTTAACATAGTGAGTACACTGCGAGCGTCTGACCCCTTAACATAGTGAGTTCACTGCGAGCGTCTGACCCCTTATCATAGTGAGTACACTGCGAGCGAATTTATTTGGGCTCAAGTTAAAGAAATTGTCGGATAAAAGAATACCTTACCACCAATCAGGCTTAAGGCGATCGGTGTAGCTGTCTCACAAATGACTACAGCTATTTTTGTGGCATTTTATGTCACCAGAAAAACTTGTAAAGAAAGATTGGAAGTAAGAAGGAATTACTGAATAACAAGTTTCTCATTAATTTGTGAGAATAAAATAACACTTTGATTATTAATGGTCATTATTAATCATTAATTATTTTAGAATATTGTTCATATCTATTGTGCAGGTGTTTTCACTTCAGGAACTTCTAATTTTGCTTCTACATTTACGAAAAGCGCTAACTAAAATATATCATTTCAAGTATACAGTGGATGCAAAAAGTGTTTACAAAGTATTAAAACTTAGCGGTTTTAATGTTAAAAACAATAAATCTTTGATTTTTCGTCACTTAATTTGCCCCATGACATTTTAAATTGTTACATCTATATTTAGTATTTTTAGCAAATATATAAATTTTGTTCGACACATTTATTAGTTAAGTTCGGTTTCATTAATATTATTGTTTCGGAAAATAATCAATGGAGCATATAATTGTGTGTGTATTATTAATAGGGATTTCACTGATGACTGTCTCAATGTCATATTAATTAACAAATATTTATGACAATTCGGAATACATTATTTGATACTTAGGCATACACACCCTGAAAGGCTGTCTGATTCATTTTATATATACTTGGATGTTTTTAATTTTGAATTTCCCATAAATTGACAGTTGAGTCTCATTAATAAAATTATATCTAATTTAGTTTTGTTAATTAACAATTGTAAATCATTAATATTCCTTCCTATGCACTTAACATTGACGTATAATATATTAAGAGTGCTAGTGATTTTCCGTCTATAATCAACAGCCATTAAAATTTGAAATGACAGTCTTCATTAAAATTAATATGTCAGTAAATGTACCCGGGACTGTCTCGAGTTTAAACGTCGTTTATTTTAATTCCGACACTATCTATCCAATATTTAAATATTTAATAAATTCTAGAATATCAAAAATATCATACTTTTACGAAAACCGCTGACTAAAATATATCAATTCAAGTATACAGTAGGTGCAAATGTATTTATGAAGTATTAACAACTTAGGAGTTAAAATGGTAAAACTATAAATGTCTTTATATTCGTCAATTAATTTTCCCCATGACATTTGTATTATTACATCTCCATTTAGCACTTTTAGCAGATATATAAATGTTGTACCAAATATATTAGTTATTTAAGTTAGGTATGATTAATTTTACTGTTAGGGAGAATAATAAATGGAGCCGATAAATGTGGGTGTGTTATTAATAGGGACTTCAATGATGACTGTCTCAATGCCATATTTTTTATCAAATTTTTATGGCAGTTTGGAATACATTCTTTGGTACATAGGGCCACACATCCGAAAGGCTGTCTGATTTATTTTATGTATATTTTGTTGCTCCAGTATTTAATTGTTCATAATTTGACAATTGAGTCTCATTAATTTAAAAAATATCAAATTGAATGTTATTAATCAGCAATTGTAAGTCATTAATTTTCCTCTCGGTGCCCTTAGCATTAATATAATATAATATAATATAATATATAATATATAATATATAATATATAATATATAATATATAATATAATATAATATATTAATATAATATATTAATATAATATATTAAGAATGCTACTGATTTTCCGTCTGTAATTATTGATAATAGTAGTAACAGTAGTAAGAGTTTTAGCAGTATTAACACTAACCTTTTCTTCTTTTCTATTTTCAGTCTTATTACTTGACTCCAATTTCTACATTTTCACAATCTCTGAAAATGAAAAAAATACAACAGTAATAATAATAATAAATATTATTATTAGTAAGTAGTGACAGGAGAAGAAGAAGAAGAAGAAGAAGAAAGAAGAAAAACAGTAAAGAGTAAGCGGTAAGCGATAGCTGAGAGCATCAACAAGCATAAGTACAGGGCAAGTCAAAATGTTGTGCAGGTTTTCAGAAATTTATTATGTGAAATGTAATGAACATATAATATCGTGAGACATATTGTATGAAAGGTAAACTCTCAAAGTTTAGTTGTCCACTTCTAAAGTTCCGCGTTCACCCGCAAGATGTCAACAGCAGAGCAGTAAAGGAAAATGGCGTTGACTGGGGATCAGAAGTCTTTCTGTGTGCTTGATTACCATGTAAACAACTCTGTGACTAGTGTTCAACGACATTTCCGTACTGGTAACCCCCATGCAACTCTGGAACATCAACGCGATTCTCCGAAAGTGAATGTCTTTTGTGCCATTTCCCATGCAAAGGTTTATGGGCCCTTTTTCTTTCATGAACGTACTGTGAACGGACATGTTTTCCTTGATATGCTACAACAATGGCTCCTTCCGCAGCTTGAAGCGGATAGTCCAGATTTCATTCTGCAGTTGGATGGTGCCCCTCCACATTACCATGGCAGTGTTCGAGACCATTTGAATACGGCTTTACCACAACGCTGGATAGGCCGTGCATCTCAGGGTGATCAACAACTCATTCATTGGCCACCTCGTTCACCCGATCTAACCCCGTGTGATTTCTTCATGTGGGGTCTTGTAAAGGATCATGTTTACGTACCACCACTTCCAACAACACTGCATGAACTGCGTGCCCGCATCACAGCAGCCATTGCTGATATCGACCGCGGACTGCTACAGAAAGTTTGGCAGGAGATTGAATATCGGCTTGACATCTGTCGTGTAACAAAAGGCGCTCACATAGAACATCTGTGAATATTTAAAAAAAAACTTTGAGAGTTTACCTTTCATACAATATGTCTCACAATATTATATGTTCATTACATTTCACATAATAAATTTCTGAAAACCTGCACAACATTTTGACTTGCCCTGTATTTACAGTAGAGTGGTGTAAAAACCGATAATTAGTCATACGGCAGGTTTTGTTCCGCTGACTAGTTGTTTCAGTAAAAGAGGTCATCTTGTTTACGAGTCACAGTATGGTCAGTATGGCAAGGAGGAAATTAACTGAGAATCCCAAGAAAGAGCAGGAAACGGAAAAATCCAAGCATGGACAGTCTTGAATACAGGGTCATACGCGAACATATATATCAATATTATTCTTGACGAGAAATTCCAACAAGGGATTGACTTGCGGAATTCCTTAAGAAAAAAAAACACAAACGTTTCAAGGCTGCGATTACTTCAGTGTAAGCTCTCCAATGAAAAATGAATTTAATACATGAAGTACAGTGGCCGAAAAGTGTTAATTTCATTGTCTTAAGGCTTTGTAAATTTTGAAGGAAAATCATTAGAGTCGATATTGCTAACGTCATTTTTACTGACGAAATATGGGTAAACATCAATCATAGAGCCTATAAAATATGTTCCGACGACACATACATCCTCGACTTAAGGTATACCAAGAGGTGAAGTAGACCGTATCATCGTGTGTCACGTGGGTTCAATTCATGAGATTGTGGAAGCTACATTATGGGAATTGAGTTCTAAATATACATGTGATTACCACAAGAATATGGATGCATTACATTTCATGGTTTAAATATTACTGACCAATCCACGGAAATCGACAAGCCAGCATCGAGTGGAAACTGAAAAGGAGATATTAACAATTCGCTTTTAAGTCATAATATACCCAGTAGCACCGAATTAAAAACTGAATTACTTGAGTGGCTGAAAATGAACAAACCCAAGTCTCCAGTTAACACAACTGAACTAATTGCTCATGAGATGGGACATAACGTTGGTCGTCTGTCCCCTTATCATAGTAAGTACACTGCGAGCGAATTAATTTGCGCTCAAGTTAAAGGAATTGCCGGATAAAAGAACACCTAACCACCAATCAGACTTACGGCGATCGGTGTAGCTGTCTCTAAATGACTGCAGATAATTTTTGTGACGTTATATGTCACCAGAAAAACTTGTAAACAAAGATTGGATGTAAGAAGGAATTACTTAATAACAAGTTTCTCATTAATTTGTGAGAAGAAAATAACACTTTGATTATTAATGGCCATTATTAATCGTTAATTACACTAGAATATTGTTCATATCTATTGTGCAGGTTTTTTTTCACTTCAGAAACTTCTAATTTTGCTTCTACATTTACGAAAACCGCTAACTAAAATATATCATTTCAAGTATACAGTGGATACAAAAAGTATTTATAAAGTATTAAAACTTAGCGGTTTTAATGTTAAAATAATAAATATCAGACTTTTCTTCACTTAATTTGTCCAATGATATTGAAAATTGTTACATCTACATTTAGTATTTTTAGCAAATATATAAATTTTGTTCGGCACATTTATTAGTTCTTTAAGTTCGGTTTGATTAATATTATTGTTTCGGAAAATAATAAATGGAGCAGATAATTGTGTGTGTATTATTAATAGGGATTTCATTGATATATTAATTAACAAATATTTATGGCAGTTTGGAATACATTATTTGATACATAGGGATACACACCCTGAAAGGCTGTCTGATTTATTTTATATATATTTCGATGGTTTTAATTTTGAATATCTCATAAATTCACAATTTAGTTCATTAATAAAAATTATATCTAATTCAAGTTTGTTGATTAACAATTGTAAAGCATTAATATTCCTACATATGCCCTTAACATTCACGTATAATATATTAAGAGTGCTAGTGATTTTCCGTCTATAATTAACAGACATTAAAATGTGAAAAAACAGTCTCCATTAAAATCCTTATGTCAGTAAAAATGTGTCCGGGGCTGTGTTAAATTTAAACGTGATTTGTTTGAATCCCGACATCATCTATCCGATATTTAAATATTTAATATAATTTAAGATATCCAAAAGTCTTATGTTATCTTCACGATTCTGTTCCTCATTTCTATTATCATCTCCACTATTTCAAAGTGGTTTTAAATTTGGAAATTCCCTCTTCAGTTTAAGTTATTTATTGGAATTTGTTTTTGGAGTTTGTTGGTTTAACATAAATTAGAAAGAAGATGGAGACTATTTCTCGTTTGTAAATTATTCTCAGCCACAGTTCCCACAATTTAGGGTCTGAGTTGTGCCATACCTTGTTTTATGATCTCATAGAGTTTGCTTATGCCTTATACCATGTTGCATTCTGACTAACGTTCTGGCAATAATAACATGGGGGAATGCCATCGCTCCCTTCTCTACTGATATGAATATGCCATATGTGTTAAGGTTTACGAAAGTAATATTACATTTGTTTTTTTTTAAATCTTGATAGGTGAAGAATGCAGTTGCCTAATTCCGGTTTAAACTATTTGCATTACCCAGGTTATATCTGGTGGGAGTACATTCAGTATTATTTTAAATTGTATTTCATCATAGATTGGATATGTAAGATATAGAATTCTGCGTTTATTTAGAATTTCCTTTAGTTTATTAACCTTTAGATTAGATTTTTAGATTAGATTTATTTATTTAGCCTGGTGGAGTTAAGGCCATGTGGCCTTCTCTCCCACTTACCAGGGCAAACATATATTACATCAGAATATAACAATCACAATGAACTCTAATATTAAATACTAAATAAAAATTTGATCAAAAAGATAATATCTATTATATTATGATCTATAATGCAACTAGTTAATGTTAGTTAAAATTAAGACTAAAGCTAATAATAAAATGTATACAATCAAGACATATTAAATTGTCCCTGTCTAATGTATATATAAAACAAAGAAAAATAATGAGATATAGAAAACTAATTTTACGTTTGTACAATATTTAAAACAAAACAAAAGAAAATATTGTTAATCTTAATATTATTTTCATAGATAATTAAATTTATTAATTGTTAAAAGAATACTATCAGTGAGGTGTATAAGTTAGTTTGTTATTAAATAATTCTTTAATTTGTTTTGAAGGATGTTATAGTTTGACAGTCTCTGACATAGGGCGGAAGGGAATTCCATGTTTTGGTAAGCGAGACCGTAAAAGATAATGAATAATATACTGTGTGATGAGGAGGGATATAAAGGACAATGTGCTGATGGGATCGAGTGTCAAGATTATGTGTGTCGGATAGTCTGATGAAGCGGCGTGATAAATAATTAGGCGATGATGTGTGAAGGATTTTATAGAGAAGGGATGGTGAATGGACAGTTCTACGATCTCTTAGACGAAGCCACGATAATTGTTCCAGGGACGGTGTAACATGGTCAAATTTGCGAATACCACAAATGAAACGTGCGCAAGAATTATGAACACGTTGAAGTATTTGAGTGTAAATAATATTTAAGTCTGTTAAAAGAGTGTCACAATAATCAAAATGGGGCATTGCAAGTGTTTCTACTAACATTTTCCTTAGAGTAGAGAGGTGGAGTGTCTAGGTATACCACCTAAAGTTGAAACTTTCATTTTTATTAGAAAGAATATTATTTTATATTTCTCAGCACCCTCTTATTAATGTTTGTAATTTATGATTATGTAATTATAGTCACAAAAATATTGTACTTATCTAAGAAATTAAATGTTTAATGGGATGGAGTAATTGTGCCCCAACTAACCACTTAATTTTCAGGAAACAATATTTCTTACAAAACAGTTTCTACAAGTATTTCAGTGTACATTTTTGATGTATAATTTAGAAATTCTTAGAATTAAGTAGCTCTTTACCTGGTAGGCAAGGGTAAAAAATGAAAGTTATTGTAGGCTTACATTGCCATATTTTTTTAGATGTCTTCATAATGTCTATTGAGAGAGGTAACAAACCCTAAAGATATACTCCTTTATAAAATTTCAAGAGCCCATAACTATACTGTAAGTTTGATAGCAAAATTTTGTATATACTTCTTTATGGAATTTCAAGAGAACATTATTATACGTGTATTTTTGATTGTAAAATTTAGTACGCTGTATCGGAATGCAGTGTAAACCTTTGGCTCTTTCTGAACGACTAACTACCTGCTGACGCCAGGAACATATAGTATATCAGGTTAGGATTCGAGTATTTACTTTTGAGAGTCAAAAAACAAAATTTTAACAAATGCCTAAAATTTCCTTTCTGAATGTACTAATATGAGTTTTCCTTTTTTCAAATATGTTCCTCTATAGCTTTGTGTATCCTACATTGTTAGTGTTTACATTTATTTTCATGGCACAGTAGACTAATTCAGTCTTAATTAAGAATTGACAAAATATTACAATATGTTTACAACATTATAATTTCAGCAATTATTTTATTTTCTAAAACATTTATATCACAGATACTCTAGTTGTAGGCACACAGAATAACCATATCTCTATAATCTGTGCAGTTTAGAAGTCGCACTATTTTAATGAACATAATTGTTTCTGGGTGTTTTTAGCACCCCACCTCCCCAGTTGAGTAATTAGCTATCACCTCCCCTTTGAAGAGTAAAATAATATAAATGCATTTATTTTCACACCGGATTTTGAGATATGCTTCCTGAAATATTTCTTGGCATCGTTTGTGAATCTAATGAAATAAATTTGTTGTACTATTCTTACAGAGGGCGTTATAGTTATAAGCGATGTTTTTGGAGTCGTAGGATCAGAAGTGGATTGAGTATTTGTATTCGAAAATGTATTTACATTTACAGATTAACGTTATTTGATAGATTGCCTAAACTATTTGTGATAAGATGTGTGGGAGAGATATCGTTTGCATTATTTGCTTTTGCATGTTTTTTTCGGAGTTCATAAACCTCTTTTTCAATTGTATTTACTTTTTTTCTCTAATATTTCTAGAAATAATATCATGTAAAATAACTCCATCAATTTCGTTATGGGGCTATGTCAACTATTTATGTAACCGTACGTCTACTTCGATATTTCATTTACTTTTTCCTTTAGTTCGTTTCTGATTAAAAACAAAAGATATTTTAGATTAGAAGATAGTGTCGCGATTTTAGGTTTAATGCTCTCGACAACTTGGAGACAGCCAGAGAATTATGAATTAAAATTAAACTTATTTGATATGGTATACAGTTTCAGTTGTAGCAGAAGCAGAAGAGGGTCACTACTTACTTTTAATTAACGAAAGATGTCCTTCTTCGAATAAACGGATTAATGATTCATCTTGTAAATTCACAAATATACTTGAACTTCAATTAATATCATTTATTTCTGAGTAATTAATCCCTGAAAAACAAAAGTAAAGTAATTAAAAATATTTACAAATTATTTATCATAAGTAATGCCACGAGTAAATTTATCTAGAGAATTTGGAAATCAAAAGTGACATTTTTTAGGACTATTTAACGAATAAAATTAAGCTGTTTACTCACAAATCATTATTTAAATATAGTTATTTTAAAATATTTATATATTTAATGTAAACGGCGATGTTTGAAAACAAATGAGAAACGATAGGTACGCTTCATTTGCTTATTTTGTTCGATCACTGCAACCAGATCATAATATTATTTATTGCCAAAAATATCGCAATGTTTGTTAAGAATGCACCCTAGTGGAGAATTTTATAGCCAACGTTATAGGTATTAATTAATTTCTGATGTCCTATGATGTATATATGTCAATTTTATTTTTCTGCGTCATTTCTTGGAAAATAATTCGTTTAAGAAAGTGCAAACAGTGGTTTCTTTTTTTTGTGGTATAATCAATTGTTACAAATGTTTTATATTATCTCTCGTATGCGCTACGTGTTGACATTCATGCACTATATATACAATCTGGTAGCCGTATTTCTTATAGAGCCAAAGGTAAAGTGATCCCACAACAGGCCTCAGGAGGCCTTTGGGGTAGTAGGAGGTTAAGGCTCCCACTTTTTCTAGACAATCGGCACTTGATGTCAGCCGGGTGGTCAGCCCTGCGTGACGGCCGCCTTTACCCCAGAACAAGCGTCTGGTACTCATTTCCGTTAGAGGCTGAGTCGACCCCAAGGCCGTAGTGCCGCCAGGGGGTTTGGGTCAGTTTAAAAATCCTGACCCCAACGGGACTTGAACCCTCGATCCTCCGGCTTGTAGCTCAGTGCCTTAATCACTACGCTACGGCAGTCACTGCAAAATAATGCTATAACCTATTCAGAATGTTAAAAAGGAGGTGTTTTCTTTATTATGATAACTTTAGTTGGTAAATTTTAGGCGAAACACCACTATGATTGGTTGTAAATAAAAAATCATTGAAATGTGATTGGTCATTGACTCCCATTTGGGGCATGAGTTAAATAGTCATGGGTATTGGATATGCTGTTTGTACTTGAGATTCTGGTACTCTACTCCATGGCGCGACAGGAACAGGTGTTAAAGTCTCACATGCACAGAGAAAGTCTATAATCTAGACAATATTATGTGATAATAATATCGACTCTAACACCCTTATTGCTGGTTTGTATTTGCCAGTGATGCAACTGTTTAACTTATCGTATAAATGTTAAATTATTATATGGAATATACACGTCTGATATCCACAATTTCCATTAGAACAGGGAAGGGTATACAAAGAGCAATTTAACTCTCAGGAATATTGCAGGACTGACTACTCATAAAAGGGAATACAAATTGGTGCTGTGGTGTGGATGTGTACAACTATGGGTATTACTATTATAATTATTACTGTTATTATTATTATTATGATTATTATATTGCTACAATTATTATCACTATTTTTACTATTATTGTTATTATTATCATTGCTCATACTATTATTTTGGTAGTATTACCAACACCTGATCTAGTTCTTTCTTCTTCTGTCTTCTATATCTCCCTATTTTTCTCACATTTTATCATTTGTTTAGCCTCGGGAATAAGATGTAGATATTATATATTTTATTGCAGTTATTATTATTATTATTATTATTATTATTATTATTATTATTATTATTATTATTATTGTCGGCCGCGGTGGACTAGTGGTTATGCTCCTTGCCTCTAGTCCCGAGTTCGGGTTCAAATCCGGCCGAGACCGATGGATTTTTTAGGATGGAAAAATGTAAGGAGCGAGTCCTCCGGGAGGGACTTTAAGCCGTGGGTACCGAGACTGAAGATTTTCAGGCTCGTAAAAAATCCTTAAGCCTGAATGAAAAGGCCTCTGAGCAAAATTTACCGAATTTTCCCGTCCTAGTACTACCTTGGTTTCCTAGATGTCAGTATGAGGCGGAACGCTGACCACGGACCACTCAAAATGACATCTATACGTAAACAAGTGTAGCTAAATTAGTATGGTTCAAATTCTTCCCTGTAGGGGGAGAGCGCCTAAATCTCTGTAAAGGGAAAACATAGGCTTACAATACAATACAAAAATTATTATTATTATTGTTGTTATTGTTATTATTATTATTTATATTATTATTATTTATATTATTATTATTAATTATTATTATTATTATTATTATTATTTTTATTATTATTATTATTATTATTATTATTATTATTATTATTATTATTATTATTATTATTATTATTATTATTATTATTATTATTATTATTATTATTATTATTATTATTATTATTATTATTATTATTATTATTAGCAATAGCAGTATGGGTAATAGTAGTAACAGTAGTAAGAGTATTAGCAGTATTAACACTAACCTTTTCTTCTTTTCTATTTTCACTCTTATTACTTGACTCCAATTTCTACATTTTCGAAATCCCTGAAAATAAAAAATACAACAGTAAAAATAATAAATATTATTATTAGTAAGTAGTGACAGAAGAAGAAGGAAGAAAAAACAGTAAAGAGTAAGCGATAACCTATAGCTGAGAGCATCAACAAGCATAATTATTTACAGTAGAGTGGTGTAAAATCCGAGAAATAATCAAACGACAGGTTTTGTTCGGCTGACTAGTTGTTTCAGTAACAGAGGTCGTCGTCTTGTTTACGAGTCACAGTATGGACAGTGTGGCAAGGTGGAAATTAACTGAGACACCCAGGAAAGAGCGGGAAACGTGAAAATCCAATCATACACGGTCTTTAATATGGGATCATACGCGAACAAATATATCAATATTATTCGTGACGAAATATTCTAACAAGTGATTGACTTGCGGTATTTCTTAAGACAGAACAAAGAAACGTTTCAAGGCTGAGATTACTTCAATGTAAACTCTCCAATGGAAAATGAATTTTTAATACAGGAAGTACAGTGGCCCAAAAGTGCTTATTTCATTGTCTGAAGGATTTGTAAATTTTGAAGGAAAATTATTACAGTGGATATAGATAACGTCGTTTTAACTGACGAAATGTGGGTACGTCATTCATAGAAGCTCTAAAATATGTTCCGACGACACTACATCCTTAAGTTAACATATACCAAGAGGTGAAGTAAGCCGCATCATCATGCGCCACGTGGATTCTGCTCATGAGATTGTAGAAGCAGCATTATGGGAATTTAGTTCTAAGAAAACATGCCAATACCACAAAAATATGGATGCTACGCATTGTATTTCATGTTTTCAATATTACTGACAACGCTCAATACCAATCCACGGAAATCAACAAGCAAACTGAAAAGGAGATACTCTCAATTCGCTTTTAAGGCATACTGTACGCTGGAGCACCGATTTAAAAACTGAATTACTTGAGTGACTGAAAATGTACAATCCCAGGCTCCAGTTAACACAATTCAACTAATTGTTCATGAGGAGGGTCATAACAGTGACCGTCTGCTCCGTTATCATAGTGAGTACACTGCGAGCGAATTGATTTGGGCTCACGTTAAAGTAATTATCGAATGAAAGACAACCTTATCACCATTCAGACATAAGGTGATCACAATAACTAAATTTGTGTGACGATTTATGTCACCAGAGAACCTCAAAGAATGATTGGAAATAAAAAGGATTTACTGAAGAGCAAGTTTCTTATTAATTTGCGAGACGAAAATAATACTTCCATTATTGATCATTAATTAACATTAAAATATTGTTCATATCTTACAATCAATAGCGCAGGTTTTATCACTTCAGTTTTTTTTCTAAAAATACTTCTACATTTATGAAAACCGCAAACTAAAATATATCAATTGAAGTGTTCAGAGGGTGCAAAAGGTATTTAAAAAGTATTAAAATCTTAGGGGGTTACAACATAAAACAATAAAACTCTGATTCCTTGTCAATTAATTTGCCCCATGACATTTGTATTGTTTCATCTCCGTTTAGTATTTTAGCTAATATATAATTTTTTTCGATACATTTATTAGTTCTTTAAGTTCGGTTTAATTAATATTACTGTTTGGGAGAATAATAAATGGAGCCTATAATTGTGGGTGTATTATTAGAAGGGACTTCATTGGTGATTGCCTCAATGTCATATTAATTATCAAATTTTTATGGCAGTTTGGAATACTTTATTTTATATATATGACCACTCACCCAAAAGTCTGTCTGATTTATTTTATATATATTTTGTTGTTTTTAATTTTTGAATTTTTATAATTTGACAATTGAGTCTAATTAATTAAAATTATATCTAATTGTAAATCATTAATTTTAATCTCTATGACGTATAATATATTAAGAGTGCTAGTGATTTTCCGTCTGTAATTGACATAAAATATGAAAAACCGTCTCCATTAAAATCTCTATGTCAGTAAAATTGTCCGAGTTGTGCTATGTATAAACTTCGTTTATTTGAATCCCGTCACTATCTTTCCAATATTCAAATACTTAATACAATTCAAAATATCCAAAATATCATAGGTGTTATCTAGGGATTCTGATTTTCATTCCTATTACCATCTCTGGTATTCCAAAATGGGTTTACAGTTGGAAATTCCCTCTTCAATTTATGTTAGTTATAGGAGTATGTCTTTGGAAATTGAAGGTTCGACGTAAATTAGAAAGGAGATAGAGAATATTTCTCGTTTGCAAATTATTCTCCCCCCGCAGTTCCCCAAATTTAGTGTCTGAGATGTGGCATACCTAGTTTTATGATTCGTGGGACATCTCATAGAATTTGCTTATGCCTTAGACCAAGTTTGCTTTCCGACTAAATTTCTGGCAGTAAAAACATGGGGGAATGTCATCGCTCCCTCTACATTCATCTCTACTGACTTGAATATGCCAGATATGTTAATGTTTACAAAACCAATATTACTTTTGTTTTTTTTTAATGTTAATATCCATATAGACGACGAATGCTGTTATCTAATTCCGGTTTGAACTCTCTCCGTTGTTTTATATTTTCTCATGTATGACACAGGATTCGTTTGTGATATTGATTCAATAATTACATCTTCATCTTCGGCATCTGGTGGGAGTACTGTCAGTTATATTTTAAAATGTATATCATTATACATTGGATATGTAAAATATTGAATCCCGTGCTTATTTAGTTTTTCCCTTATTTTATTAACCCTTAAGTAGAGAGGTGGTGTGTCTCTACCACACTAAGTTGAAACTCTCATTTTTATTAAAATGAATATTGTTTTATAGTTTTCAGTACTTTCTCTTTAATGTCTGTAATATATGATTTTGTAATTATATCCACAAAATACTGTTCGTTTCTAAGAAATAGAAATGTTTAAGGTCACGGAATAATGGTGCCCCAACTAACTACTTAATAGTCAGGGAACAATTCTCCATTCAAATCAATTTTACAGGTATTTCAGTGTTAATTTTTGATGCAGTATTTAACATTTCTTTGAATTAAATTGCTCTGTACCTGGTAGGTAAGGGTAAATAACGAATGTTATTGCAGGCTTACACTGCCATATATTTTTATGAGTCTTCATAATGTGCCTATTAAGAGAACTAACAAGTCTTAAATATATTCTTCTTTATAGAATTTCAAGAGGTCATTATTATACGTGTAGGTTTGATTGCAAATTTAAATGCAGTCTCGGAATGCAGTTTAAATTTCTCCCCCCTTTATTAAGGACTAACTATCTGTTAATTCTAGGAACATATGAATCGTTTTAGGATTCCAGTATCCAATTTTGAAAGTAAAAATGCATGCCTAAAAACTTCCTATCTCTTAAGTATTAATATGAGATTTCCTTTATGCAAATATGTTTCTCTATAGATTAGTGTATCCTACACTGTTAGTTTTTTGATTTATTGCATGATACTGTAGACTAATTCAATCTTAATTTAGAATTGACTTACTATTACAAATTGTTAACGTGATAATTTCAGCAAACATTTTATTTTCTAGAGCATTTATATCTCAGATACTCTAGTTGTAGGTATATAGAATAACTATAACTCTATAATCTGTGCACTATAAAAGTCTCAGTTTTTTAATGAACATTATTGTATCTGGGTGTTGTTAGCACCCCATATCCTCAGATGTGTAACTTGCTATTACCTCCCCTCTGAACGGTAAATAATATAAATGCTTGCTTCTTATTTTCATTCCGGATTTTGAGATATGCTTTCTCATAATTTCTTGGCATCGTTTGTGAATCCAATGAAATATAATTTTTGTTCTATTCTTACAGAAGGTGGTATAAATGTATGTGATGATTTTGGATTCGTAGGTTCTGAAGTGGTTTGAGTATTTGTATTCGCAATTGTATTTACATTTTCAGATTAATGTTATTTGATATGTTGTCTACTCTGCTTGTGACAAGACGTGTGGGAGGGGCATCGCTTGCATTATTTGCTTTTGCACAAACCTCTTCATCAATTGTACTTTTTTCTGCAATATTTCTAGAATCAGTATCATCATCTATAATAAATTCATCAATTTCGTTGTGGAAGTATCTGAACTATTTATGTAACCTAACTTCTTCTTTGATATTTCCTTTTTTTTAGTTCGTTTCTGATTAAAATCAAAATATATTTTAGATTGGACGATGGTGTCGCGATTTTAGGTTTACTGCTCTCGCCAACTTGGAGATAACCAGAAAATTATAAATAAAAAATAAACATATTTGATATGATATATAGTGTAAGTTTTACAGTTGTAGCAGAAAGAGGAGAGGGTCACTACTTACATTTAATTAACGATGGAAGTTCTTCATCGAATAACCTGATTAATGATTCTTCTTGTTTCTTGTAAGTTCTTAATTCACAAGTATACTTGACCTTCTAATAATATCATATATTTATGAGTAGTGAATTCCTGTAAACAAAAGTAGTGTGATTAAAATATTTAGAAATTATTTATCATGGATATTCCATGTGTTGTTTTACTTGAGATTCTGGTACTCTACTCCATATCACAAAAGACATAACAGGCCCAGGTGTTATAGCCTCACATTCACATGTGTGAAGAACAGAAAGCATTTATAATCTAGTCAATATTGGAGTGCTATGTGATAATAATATCGGTTTCTCCTATTGCTGGTACTGTTAAACTTATCTGGTAAATTAAGTTATGTAGATAGGAAATAACACTATGAGGTCTTTTTATATTGTTTATTTTTTATTATTTCACTCACCTCATACTTCATAATTCATAGCAGACCCTGGGTTTCTTCACATATTTTGTGACATTCTCAATGCTGTGTCACGTTCACAACTGAAGTCCAACGGCTTTCTATCCTGCAGACTGACCTCTGCGCCATCTGGTGGCCGACCGAAGAATTTCCAAATCAGTCCTCTCTCCTTATAACCGGGTATTTCGAAATTCATAGTTGTATTTTCATTCTTGCACATGTAGATTTTTTCCCAAATTGTGAGCTCCTTCGGTTTTTCCAATTGTTTAAGTAATTTTGTTTTGGTTTCTATTCTATGTTTTTCTGACCTGGCATGTGCAGCTATTGCAGATTTTTCAGTTTCTCCATTTTTAACATTTCTGAGGTGTTCTTTTAATCTTGTATTTAGATTCCTCTTTGTTTTTCCTATGTATATCTTTTCACAATCTTTACAATTAATTTGATAAATTCCCGATTTTTTGCAGTATTCAGTCTTTTCATTTTTGTTGGTTTTTTTAAATTACCTAAGCTGTAATCATTTTTCGGTGCTAATTTAATGTTGAATTTGTTGAAATTTTTTTGAAACTTGTCAAATACTAAAGGATGGTATGTGAACTTCTTGAATTTTTTGCCTATATTTTTATCTGTCTGAAGAGTACTTTCATTAATTATTTTTTGTTTTTTGAATTTATTTATTTTCTTGTGTATCATCTTCTCTTGAAAACCATTATCCTTCGCAATTTTTATGATGTGTCCTTTCTCTTTATTATAATTTTCTTTGCTCATGGGGACATTCACAAGTCTGTGTGTTAAACTATTAAATACTGCCTGTTTGTGTGAAAAATGGTTAAATCCAGTAGCTTTTATATAATTGTCGATGTGAGTTTCTTTTCTGTAGGTTCCAAATTCTATTTTCTTTTTTTCTTCATTCCTAATCAATTTAAGGTCTAAAAATGGTATTTCATGATTATTTTCTATTTCCATTGTAAATTTGAGTGTTTTATTTTGAATATTTAACAGTTTAATGGCATCTTCTAATTGTTTCTGTTTTACTATTGCTAGGAATTTTGCTAGCCGTCGAGAAGAGCGGACGTGTTTTTGTTAGAGTGGTTGAAGTGTGCAGGGGACAAAGCAATATGGAAGAAGTTAGAAAGCTGATTGAAACAATGTCAACTGAAGTGAAAGAGGGGTTTGAAAAGTGCAACGTGGGTGAAAAAATTCGTGATATTGAGACGAACATGCATCGGATGGAGGACAGATTGAAATGGCTGGAATCTAAATTAGACTATCTCGAAAACCAGAGTCGCCGTAATAATATTGTGATATATGGTGTGCATGAAGAAGACAGAGAAAGCTGGGAACAAACTGAACATATAGTTAAAAGAGTAGTGGCGCAAATCGGAATTGATTTTGTGGACAGTGATATTGAAAGAGCGCACAGAGTAGGTCGTTGGAATAGTGGAAAGAGACCGATTGTATGCAAATTATCACACTACAAAATAAAATGTTGGATCCTTAGAGACAGTAAATATCTTAAAGGGACCGGTATCAATATTGCCGAAGACTTTAGTGAGAAGGTGCGCCGCGAAAGAGACTTTCTTAAGCGACACATGCTCGAGGCGAGGAGGCAGGGCTGCCATGCAATCATGCAATTTAATAAATTGATTATAAATGGACGAATCTGGAGCAGGGAAAAACTACAAAATATGGACAACTCTGAAAATGAATTTGAAGAGGTCATTGACAGCGAGTCCCCAAAACATACAGGGGACGCTTCAACAGCAGGTGGTCTCCTTACAGCAGAGGAGGGAGAAAATTCTACACGAGAGAAAGAGAGAGGGACCACTACCTTAATAACTCCCAGGAATCCAATAAACATACAGCAAAAAACGGCCGAACGCAAACAGCATACCCCACCTCTAAGAGGTGAACGACCGGCGGACACAAGAACTCCAACAAGAAAATCACTAAGACTTCTGAATCTACCCGCAGAAAAGGAACTATTGAGAGGGGGAAGTTCGAAAAATACAGGTAAGACTAATGACAAGGGAACACAATAGGGTTTGTTGACAGTCGGTTCATGGAATATCGAAGGGTTAAAACAAAAACTTTCAATGGACAGATGTGTAGAGTTTATTGAGACTTTTGATATATTAGCTCTAGGAGAAACATGGTTAAAAGCTAATGAATGCGTAAATCTATGTAATATGAAAGGTTATTTTAAGGGTAATCAAAAGAGAGGAAAGAGAGGTAGATATCCAGGCGGTGTTGCCATTTTATATAAAGCTAACTTAGACCCATATATTAAAAAGGTAAATATTACTTTAAAAGAGGCAATTTGTATATATTACCATACAGAAAGAGCAGAAATGTGTCTGTTGTCTATTTACCGCCAACCACTAAATTCCAGGTATGCCAATCCAAATTTTTTCGTTGAATTGTCTGACTCGTTGGCAGAAATAAAAGATAGGTTTCCGGAAGCGGGAATAATAATTTTAGGGGACTTTAACTGTAGGATTGGGGAGGAAAATATCACTATAAAATCGGATGATAATGAAACACGAGGTGAGGGTAGGAGAAGCAAAGATAAGATTTTTAATTCAGAAGGAAACCAATTGTTAGCTTTTTGCGATGCATTTGAACTTGAAATTCTGAATGGGAAATATGGGGAAGATAAAAATGGAGAACTGACATTTATTAATAAAAATGGAAGTAGCGTAATCGATTATTCAATATGCACACAAGACATGATTCCAGTCCTAAGTAATTTCTGTATAGTTTCCAGAATCGAATCACACCACTTCCCAAACAAACTTATTTTAAATATGAAAGGTATTAGTGAGACAGTTAATGATGAGGTGGCAACAATATTGCGGCCAATTATCCGTTTCAGGTGGATCGAGGATCTGAGAGAAGAATTTAACAGGAGTTTGGAAACGCTAATACAGGATCTGCAATTAAATGATCTTAGCGGGGAGGAAATTATTAAAACTTTGACAGAAGGTTTTCAAAAAGCAGGGGAAAAATTCAAGGTTAAATACGCAATGAACCAGAAGGACAAAGGGTGGTACAATAATGCATGTAGAAAGAAGAAGAAATTTGTCGAAAGTAGTCTTTTAAAGTTTAGAAAAGAAAGCACAGATGAAAGCAGAAAAAATTATGCGCAAGAGAGAAAGGAATATAAAGACTTATTGGCAGAAACAAAACTAGCATGGCAAAATAAGAAATCCGAAGAAATGAGAGTCGCGACTGAAAGTGGGAACATTGCGGACATATGGAAAGCGATAAGGGAACTCAAAGTAAAGTCCATAAATCGGACAAGAATAACGCCCGGGGAATGGAGAAGTTACTTTGATAGGGTGCTGGGAAATGAGAGGTTAAGATATAATCAAGGAAATATAGTTGAGATCCCTGACCCAATTCATATTCAATTACTGGATCAGGATATTTCGAAAAATGAAGTGGTTTCTTCCATTAAATTTTAAAGAATGGTAAAGCACCTGGAATTGATGGAATACCAGGGGAATTCTTGAAAAATATGATATCATCCAATAAATTATTAGACGTTTTGAAAACTGCGTTCAACAAACTTTTTAATGGAGGAGATTATCCGGAAACCTGGGCGACAGGTGTCATCCAACCGCTATACAAATGGAAAGGTGGGGCACAGATACCAGAAAGTTATAGGGGAATTTGTCTCTTGTCAGTGTTCGGAAAAATATATTGTAAAGTACTTTACGAACGAATCAGACAATGGGCTAAAGAGAACAATAGGCTCTCAAAATATCAGGCAGGTTTTAGAGAAGGGTACTCCACGGTGGACAACCTATTTGTTCTGAGAACATTAATTGATGACAATCTGAAAATGAAGGGGGGTAAATTATTTTGTGCATTCATTGATTTTAAGATGGCATTTGATACTGTGGACCGAAGCGCACTTTGGGAAAAATTAAATCGGAAAGGATTGTCTCATAAAATGATACATGCTTTAATGTCAATTTATAAATATGTTAAATTTTGTATAAAAGTAGACCAAGGGCACATTACAGAGAGCAGTGAAGCCAATCGGGGAGTGAGACAAGGTTGCATTTTATCACCAATGCTATTTAATCTATTCGTTGATGATATTGTAGACGTAATGCTAGAAGGAGAAATTGAGGCTCCGGAGATAGGAAATGTTAGAATCCCAGTCCTGTTGTATGCAGATGATTTAATTATCTGTTCCAAGACAATCAAGGGATTGCAAAGAGGTCTTGACCTACTGGAAATATACTGTAGGAATTGGGGATTGACTGTAAATGTTAGTAAGACAAAAACAATGACCTTTAAAAATGGGACGGTTTATGGTAGAACAGAGGAATGGAAATACAGAGATCAAGTTCTTCAAAACGTGAAACATTTTGAATATCTTGGTACGACGTTGAAAATGAACGGAAAGTGGAAAAAACACATTAATATAGCATTATTTAAAGGGAGGGGACAACTTAACAGTGTACTCGGTATTCTGGGTCGAGTGCCTGATATTCCAGTCAGCACATTAGAAAAAATGTATGGAGCTATGGTCAGGCCAGTAATGCACTATAGTAGTGAGATTTGGGGTTTCCAAAGAACGGAAATACTAAATAAGGTATATACGCATTTTCTAAAGTATATTACAGGACTTAGTAAGGCCGTTTCTAACTGTGGAATTTTATATGAATTCGGGTCATTCCAGGACGATATTAACTGTAAAATTCGTGTACTCAAATACTGGTTGCGAGTAATCCAAGGTGAACAAACAATGCTTAGAGCAATTTGTTACGACCACCAAATTAAAAACATAGATGTTAAATTTTGGGCAGACGAGGTTAGGAGAGAACTCCAAAAGATTGGGATGGGCTGGATATGGGAAAAAGGGACTGAAAATCGCAAGAACGTGTGGAGAAAAATAAGGAGGAGGTACTTAGATGTAAACCAACAAGATACCTTCGCCGAATGTACAGGAAAACGCTCACTGTGTTTACAAAGAGACCTAAAACACGTCTGGGGAAAAGAATCGTATATACTCAACCTACTATTTAAGGAGAGATCAGGGCTTGCTTGGTTTAGGCTAGGGGCATGGAAATTTCTAAAAATTAGCGACGATCACGATATGCGAATATGTCCAATGTGCGGGAACTTTGAAGATGAGATACATATATTAGGAAAATGTAATGATTTAGAATATTGGAGACGTCAGTTATTACCGGAAAGATTTCTAAATTCAAATCGGGAAAGATTGGCATGCTACGAGTTATTGGTAAATCCAGAAAATTGGATAAACCTCGGTAAATTTCTGGACAAAACGCGAAAAATAAGGACAACACTCATTCATGAATAAATATATGTTATCAAAATGCAATACCATTAATTATTAACAATTATATATAAATTAATTAGTGTATAATGCTGTTGTGTTATTATTTAATTGTAATATTAATGTGTTTTCTTTATGTAATTGTAAGGTTAATGTTTTAGTGTATAATGCTATTGTGTTATTATTTAATTGTAATATTATTATTGTGTTTTCTTTATGTAATTGTAATGTTATTGCTATTGTGTTATTACTTAATTGTAATATTATTGTGTTTTCTTTATGTAATTGTAATGTTAATGTTTTTAGTGTATAATGCTATTGTGTTATTATTTAATGGTAATATTTTTATTGTGTTTTCTTTATGTAATTGTAATGTTATTGCTGTTTTTGTTTATTTTTCTTTACACTAGTACCAATTATTACTTTATTGTAACGGACTGTCAACAGCACGTACGGCTTACTGCCCGTGCGACCCATATTTGTAAATAATATTGTAAATATCTTACTTTTTGTCTAATAAAGTCCTACTACTACTACTACTACTACTATTGCTATGATATCATCTACATATCTTCTCCAAAATTTAAACATCAAAGTATGTGCTTTGGTTACATGACATTCAAAGTTCCCCATAAACATGTTTGCTAAGAATGGTGATAATGGATTTCCCATTGCAAGTCCTGATTTTTGTCTAAAGTATTTTCCTCGAAAGGTGAAGAACATTTGATTTAAGCATAATTTTGTTAGTTTTATGTATTCTTTAACGCTATCATCATCTAATTTGTTTTCTTTCAACCATTTCTCTAAAATTTTCAAAGTTGTGTCAGTCGGGATGTTTGTGACGTTACTTCATTGTTCACAAACATCCCGACTGACACAACTTTGAATATTTTAGAAAAATGGTTGAAAGAAAACAAATTAGATGATGATAGCGTTAAAGAATAAATAAAACTAACAAAATTATGCTTAAATCAAATGTTCTTCACCTTTCGAGGAAAATACTTTAGACAAAAATCAGGACTTGCAATGGGAAATCCATTATCACCATTCTTAGCAAACATGTTTATGGGGAACTTTGAATGTCATGTAACCAAAGCACATCCTTTGATGTTTAAATTTTGGAGAAGATATGTAGATGATATCATAGCAATAGTAAAACAGAAACAATTAGAAGATGCCATTAAACTGTTAAATATTCAAAATAAAACAATCAAATTTACAATGGAAATAGAAAATAATCATGAAATACCATTTTTAGACCTTAAATTGATTAGGAATGAAGAAAAAAAGAAAATAGAATTTGGAACCTACAGAAAAGAAACTCACATCGACAATTATATAAAAGCTACCATTTTTCACACAAACAGGCAGTATTTAATAGTTTAACACACAGATTTGTGAATGTCCCCATGAGCAAAGAAAATTACAATAAAGAGAAAGGACACATCATAAAAATTGCGAAGGATAATGGTTTTCAAGAGAAGATGATACACAAGAAAATAAATAAATTCAAAAAACAAAAAATCATTAATGAAAGTACTCTTCAGACAGATAAAAATATAGGCAAAAAATTCAAGAAGTTCACATACCATCCTTTTAGTATTTGACAAGTTTCAAAAAATTTTCAACAAATTCAACATTAAATTAGCACCGAAAAATGATTACAGCTTAGGTAATTTAATAAAAACCAACAAAAAATGAAAAGATTGAATACTGCAAAAAAACGGGAATTTATCAAATTAATTGTAAAGATTGTGAAAAGATATACATAGGAAAAACAAAAAGGAATCTAAATACAAGATTAAAAGAACACCTCAGAAATGTTAAAAATGGAGAAACTGAAAAATATGCAATAGCTGCACATGCCAGGTCAGAAAAACATAGAATAGAAACCAAAACAAAATTACTTAAACAATTGGAAAAACCGAAGGAACTCACAATTTGGGAAAAAATCTACATGTGCAAGAATGAAAATACAACTATGAATTTTAAAATACCCGGTTATAAGGAGAGAGGACTGATTTGGAAATTCTTCGGTCGGCCACCAGATGGCGCAAAGGTCAGTCTACAGGATAGAAAGCCGTTGGACTTCAGTTGTGAACGTGACACAGCATTGAGAATGTCACAAAATATGTGAAGAAACCCAGGGTCTGCTATGAATTATGAAGTATGAGGTGAGTGAAATAATAAAAAATAAACAATATTATCTGGTAAATGTTAAATTATTATAAGGAATAAGTACGTCGTCTCTATAGATATGATTTCCACCATCTCCTTTAGAATAGGGAAGTGTATACAAAGAGCAATTTAACTCTTACGAACATTGCCGGACTGACTACTCATAAAATAGGATACCAATCGGTTCATTAGTGTAAATGTCTACAACAATTTGTATTACTATTATATTTATTATTATTATTATTACTATTATTATTATTATTATTATTATCATCAATAGAAATATTGGTTGTAGAAGTAACATTAGTAAGAGTATTATCAGTATTAACACTAACCTTTTCTTCTTTTCTATTTTCACTCTTATTACTGACTTCAATATCTATATTTTCTCAATTTCTGAAAATGAAAAATACAACAGTAATAATAATAATAATAAATATTATTATTAGTAAGTAGTGACAGAAGCAGAAGAAGGAAGAAAAAACAGTAAAAGAGTAAGCGATAAGCAATACCTGAAAGCATCAACAAGCATAAGTATTTACAGTAGAGTGGTGTAAAAACCGATAATTAGTCATACGGCAGGTTTTGTTCCGCTGACTAGTTGTTTCAGTAACAGTGGTCGTCGTCTTGTTTACGAGTCATAGTATGGAATGTGTGGCAAGGTGGAAATTAACTGAGACACCCAGGAAAGAGCGGGATACGTGAAAATCCAATCATAGACAGTTATGTATATGGGGTCATACGCAATCATATATATTAATATTATTCGTGAGGAGAAATTTCAACAATTGAATGACTTACGGAATTCCTTAAGAAAGTAGGAAGGATACTTTTCAAGGCTGAGATAACATCAATGTCAGCTCTCCATTGAAAAATTAATTTTTAATACAAGAAGTTCAGTGGCCGAAAAGTGTTATTTTCATTGTATTATGGCTTTGTAAATTTTGAAGGAAAATTATTACAGTGGATATTGATAACGTCATTTTTAATGACAAAATATAGTTAAACGTCAATCATATAGCCTATAATATATGGATCGACGATACTAAATCCTCAACTTTGCGTATAACAGGTAAAGTAGGCGGTGTCATGCGGGTTCTGTTCGTGAGATTGTGGAAGCTGCACTATGGGAATTTAATTCTAAGAAGACATGCGATTACCACAAGATACTACGCATTACATTTCATGGTTTAAATATTATTGACAACGCCAAATACCACTCCACGGAAATCTAAAGCCACCATCGAATGCAAACTTAAAAGGAGAAATTATCACTTCGTTTTTAAAGCATAATGTACGCTGCAGTACCGATTAAGAAACGGAGGTGCTCGAGTTGCTGAAAATAAACAAACCCAAGTCTCCAATATATAAAATTGAACATATTGCTAATGAGGAGGGACATAAATTTTGATCGTCTGCCACCTCATCTTAGTAAGTTCACTGCGAGCGAATTGATTTGGATTCAAGTTAAAGGAATTGTCGGATTAAAGAACACCTTACCATCATTCAGACTTAAGAATTGTATATCTTATAAACTATTGTGCAGGTTTTTTCTCTTCAGAAATTTCCAATTTTTTTTCCACATTTGCGGTAACCGCTAACTAAAATATATCAACTCAAGCATACAGTGTGTGCAAAAAATATTTATAAAGTACTAAAGACTTAGGGGGTTAAAACAATAAAACTCTGATTTGTCGTCAATTAATTTTCCCCATGACATGTGTATTGTTATATCTGAATTTAGTAATTTTAGCTAATATATAATTTTTTACCAAATTTAATTACTTCTTTAAGTTTATTCGTCGTTTTTCATACGAACACTACAGTATTCAAATATTTAATAAAATTTAAAATATCGAAAATATCGTAAGTGTTATCTTCAGGATTCTGATTTTCATTTGTATTATTATCTCTACAATTCGAAAGCGGTTTTAAAATTGGTAACTCCCTCTTTACTCTATGTTAGTCAATGGAATTTTTTCTTTGGAGTTTGAAGGTTCGACATAAATTAGGAAGGAAATGGATAATATTTGTCATTTGCAAATTATCCCATCACTGTTTAGGGTCTGAGATGTGCTATACTTTGTTTTATGATTTTGTGGCACATCTCATAGAGTTCGCGTATGCCTTATACCAAGTTGTTTTCTGACTAAATTTCTGGCAATTATAACATGGGGGAATGTCATCTTTCCCTTTATATTCTTCTCTGCTGATGTGAATATGCCATATATGTTAAAGTTTACGAAATCGATATTACTTTTTTTATGTTAATATCCATATAGGTGACGAATGCTGTTGTATAATTCCGGTTGAACTATTACGTTGTTTTAATTTATCTCATGTATGATACAGGATACATTTGAGAAATTGGTTCAATAATTATATCTTTATCTTCGGTATCCGGTGAGTGTTCTTTCAGTAGTATTTTAAATTGTATTTCATCATAGATTGGATATGTAAATTATTGAATTCTGTGTTTATTCACTTTTTCCTTTATTGTATTAACCCTTAAGTAGGGACGTGGAGTGCCTATATTACCCTGAGTTGAAATTTTCATTTTTATTAAAAATAATATTCTTTAAATTTTTCAGTACCTTGTTATTAATGTCTGTAATTTGTGATTTTTTAATTATATCCACAAAAAATATTAATCGTTTCTGAGAATAAGAAATGTTTAAGGGGGTGGAGTAATGGTGCCCCAAATAATCACTTAACTTTCAGGGAACAATATTCCTTACAAACCAGTTTCTACTGGTAAATCAGTAAATTGCAGTGTAAATTTTATGTAGTATTTAAAAATTCTTAGAATTAAGTAGCTCTATACCTGGTATGTAAGGATGTAAGGGTAAATAATTAAAGTTATTGTAGGATTGCTATGACAATTTTTTTTTTCCGGAACTAACAAAGCCTAAAAATATTCATCTTTATAATTTCAATATACCATTATTACACGCGTAAGATTGGTTGCAAAATGTTATATGTAGTATCGAAATGAAGGGTAATTTTCCCCTCTTTCTCAAGGACCAATTACTTACTAATGCCAGAAACATATAAATCATGTTAGGCTTCCTGTATTTAATTTGGATATAAAAAAACAACTGCCTGATATTTCCTATCTGTATTTAATAATATGAGTTTTCATTTATAAAACATACGTTTCTCTATAGCTTAGTGTATCCTGCATTGTTAGTGTTTACATTTATTTACATATACAGCAGACTAATTCTATCTTAATTAAGAATTGACGAAAAATTACAAATGTTTACAACACTACAATTTCAGCAATTATTTTAATTTCTAGAAAATTCATAACACAAATACTCTAGTAGAATATAAATAGAGTAATCATATTTGCATAATCTGTATCGTTTATAAGTCAGTGTTTTTTAATAAACGTAATTATTTCTGGTTGTTGTTTGCACACCACCTCCTCAGTTGAGTAACTTTCTATCACTTCTCCAGTGAAGGGTTAAAATCATCTAGATGTTTCTTTTTATTTTCACACAGGATGGTGAGATACGCTTTTTCAAATATTTCTTAGCATCGTTCGTGAATCCAATTAAATCAATTTTTTGTACTATTCTTACAGAGGGTGGTTTAGATTTATGCGATGTTTTCGGATTCGTAGGCTGAGAAGTGGGTTGAGTATTTGTATTCGCAATTCTCTTTACATTTACAGATTCACGTTACTTGATAGAGTGCCAAACCTATTTATGATATGAAGTGCGGGAGAGACATCGTTTGCATTATTTGCTTTTGCTTATTTTCTGGGAGTTCATAACCCTCTTCATCAATTGTATTTATTTTTGTCTTTTCACCCATTATTCTAGAATTAGTATCATTATCTATAATAACTTCATCAATTTTGTTTTCGGACTATCTGAACTATTTATGCCACTTTCCGTCTCCTTTGATATTTACATTTTTTTAGTTCGTTTCTGATTAAAAACAGAAGATATTTCAGATTGGACGATAGTGTCATTATTTTAGGTTTATTGATCTCGCCAACTTGGAGCCAGCAGAGAATTATGAAATAAAAATAAACTTATTTGATATGATATATAGTTTCAATTGTAGGAAGAATAGCAGAGGGTCACTACTTACTTTTAATAGACGATGGAAGTTCTTCGAATAACCTTATTAATGATTCATCTTGTTTCTTGTATATTCTTAATTCACAAGTACACTTGTACTCCAATTGATATGACACACATTACTGAGTAGTTAATACCTTAAAAGCAAAAGTAATGTTATTAAAATATTTAGAAATTATTTATCATGAATATTGCATATTTTGTTTGTACTTGAGATTCTGGTACTCTACTCCATATCACGACAGACATGGCAGACCCAGGTTTTATGGCCTCACATTCTCATGTGTCAAGCACAGATAAGAACTATAATCTAGTCAAAATTGTTCTGCAATGTGGTAATGATATTTCCCTAGTGCTGGTAGTGTTGAACTAATCTGTTAAGTGTTAAATTCTTAAAAAGAATATATATGTTGTCACTATAGATCTGAATTCCACAATTTCCTATACAACAGGGAAGTGTACACAAAGAGCAATTTAATTGTCACGAATTTTGCCGCGCTGACTACTCATAAAAGAGAATATAAATCGATAATGTGGTGTAGATGTGTTCAACTATTATTATTATTATTATTATTATTATTATTATTATTATTATTATTATTATTATTATTATTACTCTTATTTGAGTAGTATTAACAACAACAGATCTAGGCGTACGTTCTTCTGTCTTCTATGTCTTTCTATTTGTCTTATATTTTATCATTTGTTTAAGCTCGCGAAGTCGATATTATATTTTTTTATTACGGTTATTATTATTTGCAATAGAAGTATTGGAAGTGGTACTAACAGTAGTACGAGTATTAGCATTATCAACACTTTTCTTCTTTTCTATTTTCTCTCTTAATACTTGATGTCAATTTCTACATTTCCTCAATCCCTGAAAATGAAAAAAATAAAACGGTAATAATAATAAATATTATTATTAGTAAGTAGTGACAGAAGCAGAAGAAGGAAGCAAAAAACAGTAAAGAGTAAGCAATAAGCAATAGCAAAAAGCATCAACAAGCATACGAATTTACAATAGAATGGTGTTAAAACCGATAATTAATCTTACGACAGATTTCGTTCCGCTGACTAGTTGTTTCACTAACAGTGGTCGTCTCACAGTCATATGAATTATTTACAGAGAATGTTTCGGTATTACCAGTTCTACTCTTGTACTACGGTTCTCTCATGGTTTGCTACTACATGCCAGTTCCTTACTGCTACAATGGAGCAACCGGCATGGCCTTACTTATCCGATTTTTTGAGAGATGGTTGCAAATGGTTTACAAACAAAACGGTGTTATAAAAGTCAGTATGGATTTGTGTGGTGCAAGAAACAGTTGCTACTAGCTACCAGCTCCTTGTTGCTACAGTGGAACCGTTATAATAACCGGCATGACCTTACCTATACGATTTTTGGAGAGGTTGTTGCACATGGTTTACAAAACAAAACGGTGTTGTCTAGTTAGCATGGACTTGTGTGGTGGACGAAACAGTTGCAGTATCACTTAAGGGTGATGTTATGTGTGAATGTTAAGCATAACAATGAAGCGAATGAGTCGGAAAGCTAAGAATTCGCAAACGAGACAATAACTTCTTAACATTAGAGATGATTTTGAAAAAAATATCTTAAGAACAATGGTAGTTTATTGTCTTTTACGCAAGTGATACAAAGAACAGCTGGTGCGCGTTGTGTGAAAACGTGCACTGTAACCGAAGTAACAACAGAGGCATGTGGGAAGTGCGGCAAGGAAGGAAATTATCTAAGACGCCCTGGAAAGAGCAGGTAACGTGAAACGCCGATCAAAGACAGTTTTGACCATAGGGTCATACGCGATCATATATATCAATATTATTCTTGAAGAGAAATTCCAACAAGTGATTGACTTATGAAAGAAAAAAAAACTCAAGGCTGAGATAACTTCAATGTCAGCTCTCCATTGAGAAATGTTTTTTTATAAAAACAATACAGTGGCCGAAAAGTTTTAATTTTATTGTGTTATAGCTTTGTAAACTTCTAAGGAAAATCATTACAGTGGATTTTGATAACGTAGTTTTTACAGACGAAATATGGGGAAACGTCAATCACGCCCGACGACACTACAACTTCAACTTTACGTATACAAACATGTGTCAAGCGGGTACAGTTCGTGAGATTATGGAAGGTGCATTATGGGAATTTAATTCTAAGAAGACATGCGATTACCACAAGAATATTGATGCTATGCATTATATTTAATGGTTTAAATATTTTTTGACATCGCCCTATAAAATTCCATGCAAATCGAAAAGCCACCATCAAGTGCAAATTTAAATGGAGATTTTATAAAAAAAAATAGTTTTTAAACATAATGTACGCTGCAGCATCGATTAAAAACTGAATTACTCTGAGTTGCTAAAAATAAACCCAGGTCTCCAATATACACAATTGATCTCATTGCTCATGAGGTGAGGCATAACGCTGATCGTCTGCCATCTTATCTTAGTACGTACACCGAGCGAAATGATTTGGGCCCAAGCTAGGGGAATTGTCGTATAAGAAACAGCTTACCACCATCAGACTTAATGTGATTGCAGAAGCTGTCTTATAAATGACTACAGGAAATTTGTGTGACGTTGTATGTTACCAGAGAGCCTTATAAATAAAGATTGGAAATAATAAGGAATTACTGTAGAACAATTTTGTCATTAATTTGTGAGAAGAAAATAACACTTCCAATATTAATTGACATTATTAATCAATAATTAACGTTAAAATATTGTTCATGTTTTATAATCTATTGTGCAGGTTTTTCACTTCAGAAATTTCTAATTTTTTTCTACATTTACGAAAACCGCAAACTGTAATATATGAATTTTAGTAAACAGTGGGTGCCATAAGAATTTACAAAGTATTAAAAACTTAGGGGTTAAAACAAATATATATATATATCTGATTATTCGTCAATTAATTTTTTCCCCATGACATTTATTTTGTTACATTTCCATTTAGTATTTTTAGGAAATATATAAATTTTATTCCAAATTTATTAGTTCTTTATGTTCGGTTTCATTAATATTATCGTTTGGGAGAATAATAAATGGAGCCGATAATTGTGGGTGTATTATTAATAAGGACTTCAATGATGATTGTCTCAATGTGATATTAATTAACAAATTTTTATGGCAGTTTGGAATATTTTCTTGATGCATAGGACCACACAAACAAAAGGCTTTCTCGTTTATTTTTTAAATATTTTGTTGTTTTTAATTATGAAATTTTTTATAATTTGCCAATTGAGTCTCATTAGTTAAAATTATATCTAATTCAATTCTATTAATTTTCTATTGTAAATCGTTAATTTTCCTCTCTATGTCCTTAGCATTAACGTAGAATATATTAAGAGTACTAGTGATATCCGTCAGCCTTTAGAATGTGAAAAGACAGCCTCCATTAAAATCCTTAAGTCAGTAAACGTGCCCAGGGCTATGTTAAATTCAAACGTCGTTGGTTTGAATCCCAACACTATCTATCCAAAATTCAAATATTTAATATCATTTAAAATATCCAAAATATCATACGTGATATCTTCAGGATTATATTTTTCCTTTCCATTATCATCTCTACTACTCCAAATTAGTTTTAAAGTTGGAAATTCCCCTCTTCAGTTTATGTTAGGTATTGGAATTGGTCTTTGGAGTTTGAAGGTTCGAAAAAATTAGGAAGAAGGTGGAGAATATTTTTTATTTGCAAATTATTCTCCCCCCACGGTTCCCACAATTACGGTCTAAAATGTGCATTAATTTGTTTTCTGTTTTTCGGCACATCTGGAAGAGTTTGCTAATCCTTATACCAAGTTATTTTCTGACTAAATATCTGGCAATTATAACATGCGAGAATGCCATCGCTAGCTCTATATTCTTCTCTACTCACATGAATATGCCCGATTGTTAAGATTTACGAAACCAATATTAGTTTTTTTAATGTTAATATCCACATAGGTGATGAATGCTGTTGTCTATTTCCAGGTTGAACTATTACCGTTGTTTTAATTTATCTCACTTCACGTATGACACACGATACATTTGTGATATTGATTCAATAATTAGATCTTTACATTCGGTATCCGGTAGGAGTACTTTCAATTGTACTTTAAATTGTATATCAACATAGATTGGATATTTAAAATACTGAATTCTGTGTTTATTTAGTTTTTCATTCATTTCATTAACCTTTAAGTAGGGAGGTGGTGTGTCTATTCCAGCTTAAGTTGAAACATTCATTTTTGTTAAAACGAATGTTGTTTTATATTTTTCAGTACATTCTAATTAATGTCTGTAATTTATGATTTTGTAATTATATGCACAAACATATTGTGCGTTTCTAAAAAAAAGAAATATTTAAGGTGATGGAGTAATGGTGCCCCAAATAACCACTTACTTTTCAGGGAACAATACTCCTTACAAACCAATTTTCTACAGGTATTTCTGTGTAAAATTTTTATGTAGTATTTTTAAAATTCTTAGAATTAAGTAGCTCTATAGCTGGTAGGTAAGGGTAAATAATTAAAGTTATTTTAGGCATACACTGTCATATTTTTTTATATGATTTCATAATGTATCTATTGAGAGAACTAACAAATCCTGAAGAAATTATACTTAATAGAATTTCAAGAGACCATTATTATACGTGTAATTTTGATTGCAAAATTTTGTAGGCAGAATCGGAATGAGGTGTAAAATTTTCCCTCTTTATTAATGACAAACAACCTAATTCCAGGAACATATAAATCTGGTTAGAATTCAAGTATTTAAATTTGATAGTAAAAAAAAACAAATGCCTGAAATTTCTTATTACTCTGTATTAATATGAGATTTCCATTATTCATATAATTATGTTCTTTTCTATAGCTTGGTGTATCCTACGTTGTTAGTGTTTACCTTTATTTGCATGGTACAGCAAACTAATTCAATATTAATTAAGAATTGATTAAATATTTAAAATTTTTACAACTTTATAATTTCAGCAAATTATTTATTTTCTTGGACATCTATAACACAGATACTCTAGTTGTAGGTACATAGAATAACCATATTTGTATAATCTGTGCAGTTTAGAAGTCTCAGAGTTTTTAATGAACATAATTGTTTTTGGGTGTTGTTCGTACCCCACCTCTTCAGTGAGTAACTTTCTATTACAACCGCTCTGAAGGGTCAAACAATATAAATGTTTGGTTTTTATTTTCACTCCGGATTTTGAGATACGCTTTCTCAAATATTGCTTGGCACCGTTTGTGAATCAAATGAAATCAATTTTTTGTACTCTTCATACAGATGGTTTTATATATGTAAGCGATGCTTTTGGATTCGTAGGTTCTGAAGTGGATTGAGTATTTGTATTCACAATTCTATTTACATTTACAGATTCACGTTATTTGATAGGGTGCCTAATCTATTTGTAATAAGAAGTGAGGGAGAGACATCGTTTTCATTATTTTGTTGCATATTTTTTGGGATTTCGCAAACCCTCTTCATCAACGGTATTTATTTTTGGCTTTTCACCAATATTTATAGAATTATTGTCATATTGTATAATAATTCTATCAATGTCGTTGTGGGACTATCTGAACTATTTATTTCACCTTACGTACCCATTAATATTTCCATTTATTTATTTTTAGTTCGTTTCTGATTAAAAACAAAATATATTTTAGATTGGGCGATAGTGTCGCGATTTTAGGTTTAATGCTCTCGCCAACTTTGAGACAGCCAGAGAATTGTGAATTAAAATTAAACTTATTTGATATGATACATAGTTTCAGTTGTAGCAGAAAGAGAAGAGGGTCACTACTTACTTTTAATTAACGATGGAAGTTCTTCTTTTAACAACTTGATTAATGATTCATCTTGTTTCTTGTAAATTCTTAATTCATAAGTATACTTGAACTTCAATTAATATAATATATTTCTGAGTAGTTAATCCCTGAAAAACAAAAGTAAAGTAATTAAAAATATTTTAAAAATTATTTATCAAGAGTATTGGATATGTTGTTTGTATTCGAGATTGTGACACTACTCTACTCCATGGCGCGACAGAAACAGAAGGCCCAGGTGTTAAAGCATCACAATCACATGTGTCAAGCACAGAGTATCTATAATCTAGACAATATTATGTGATAATAATATCGGTTCTAACATCCTTATTGCTGTTTTTATTTCCTAAAGATGGTACTGTTTAACCTACCTTATAAAAGTTAAATTATTATTAAATGGAATATATACGTCGACTCTATAGATCTGATATCCACTATTTCGTTTAGAACAGGAAAGGGTATACAAAGAGCAATTTTACTCACAGAAATATTGCCGGACTCACTACTCAGAAAACGGAATACAAATGGGTATTTGTATTACTATAATAACAATAATAATAATTATTATTGTATAATAATAATAATTATTATTATTGTATTGCTATCATTATTATTATATTACTATCATTATTCCTGGTATAACTATTATTACTATTTTTACTATTATTACTATCAGTATTGCTGTTATTTTGTAGTATATTACCAATACGTGATCTAGTTGTTTCTTCTTCTGTCTTCGAAATTCTCCATATTTGTCTCATATTTGATCATTCGTTTAGCCTCGCGGAGCGGAAGTAGATATTATATTTTTTATTACTTTTAATACCGTTATTATTATTATTATCATTATTATTATTATTATCATTATTATTATTATTATTATCGTTATTATTATTATTATTATTATTATTATTATTATTATTATTATTATTATATTCTTATTATTATTATTATTATTATTATTATTATTATTATTATTATTATTATTATTATTATTATTATTATTAGGCAATAGAAGTATTGATAGTAGTAGTAACAGTAGTAAGAGTATTAGCAGTATTAACACTAACCTTTTCTTCTTTTCTATTTCACACTCTTATTACTTGACTCCAATTTCTACATTTTCTCAATCTCTGAAAATGAAAAAAATGCAACAGTAATAATAGTAATAAATACTATTATTAGTAAGTAGTGACAGAAGCACAAGAAGGAAGAAAAACAGTAAAGAGTAAGCGATAAACAATAGCTGAGAGCATCAACAAGAAAAAACATTTAGTGTAGAGGGTGAAAATCCGATAACTAATCAAAGGACAGGTTTTGTTCCGCTGACTAGTTGTTTCACTAACAGTGATCGTGGTCTCACAGACGTATGAATTATTTACAGAAATGTTTCGGTATTACCAGGTCTACTCTTGTACTACGGATCTCTCATGGTTTGCTCGCATTAGCTGCCGGCTCCTTACTGCTACAGTGAGGCAACCGGCAAGGCCTTACCTATCCGATTTTTGCGAGATCGTTGCACATGATTGACAAATAAAACGGTGTTATAAAAGTCTGTATGGGCTTGTGTGGTGGACGAAACAGTTGCAGTATCACTTTAGGGTAATGTTATGTGTGAATTTTTAGCATAAAATGAAGCGAATGATCGGAAAGCTAAAAATTCGCAAACGAGACAATAACTTTTTAACATTAAAGATGATTTTGAAAAAAGATCTTGAGAACAATGATATTTTATTATCTTTTACGCTAGTGATACAAAGAACAGCTGGCGCGCGTTGTGTGAAAACGTGCACTGTAACCGAAGTAACAACAGAGACGTATGGGAAGTGTGGCAAGGAAGGAAATTAACTGAGATGCCCAGGAAAGAGCAGGAAACGTGAAACTCCAATCAAAGACAGTCTTGACCGTAGGGTCATACGCGATCATATATATCAAAATTATTCTCGAACAGATATTCCAAGAAGTGATTGATTTACGGAATTTCTCAAAAAAGAAAAACAATTCAAGGCTGAGATAACTACAACGGCAGCTCTCCATTGAGAAATGATTTTTTATACAAGCTGTACAGTGGCCGAAAATTGTTTGTTTAAATGTCTTATGGCTTTGTAAATTTCTAAGGAAAATCATTAAGTGGATTTCCGTAACTTCCTTTTTACAGACGAAATATGGGGAAACGTGAATCATAGTTCTCTAAAATATGACCCGACGTCACTTCAACCTCAACTTTACGTATACCAACAAGAAAAATAGGTCTTACCATCGTGTATCATGCGGGTTCTGTTTGTGAGATTATGGAAGGTGTATTATCCGAATTTAATTCTAAGAAGACCTGCGATTACCACAAGAATACGTATGCTATGCATTATATTTCATGGTTTAAATATTTCGACAACGCTCTGTATAACTCCACGGAAATCGACAAGCCACCGTCGAGTGCAAACTGAAAAGAAGATTTTATCAATTAGCTTTTAAACATGTACGCTACAGCACCGATTGAAAACTGAATTACTCGAGTTGCTGAAAATAAACAAACCCAAGTCTCCAATATACACAATTAACCTCTTTGCTCGTGAGGTGGGACACAACGTTGGTCGTCTGCCACCATATATGTATACTGCGAGCGAATTAATTTGGACTCAGGTAAATGAATTGTCGAATAAAAGAACCACCTTACCACCATTCAGACTTAACGTGATCACAGTAGCTGTCTTACTGTTGACTACAGGAAATTTGCGTTATGTTTTATATCACAAGAAAACCTTATAAAGAAAGATTGGAAGTAAGAAGGAATTACTGAAGAACAAGTTACTCATAATTATTGAGAAAAAAATCACTTCCATTATTAACATTATTAATCATTAATTAACATTAAATATTGTCTATACCATATAATACATTGTGCAGGTTTTTTCACTACAGAAATTTCTAATTTTGCTTCCACATTTACGAAAACCGCTAACTAAAATATACGACTTTAAGTATACAGTGGATGTATGAAGTAGTGGAAATTTCGGAGTTAAAGTGTTAAAACAATAAATCTCAGGTTATTCTTCAGTTATTTTGCCCCATGCTATTTGTTTTGTTACATTTCCATTTAGTATTTTTAGCATAAAAAGTCTCTTGCAAATATATAAATTTTGTTCCAAATGTATTAGTTCTTTAAGATCGGTTTCATTAATATTATTGTTTGGATGAATAATAGATGGAGCCGAAAATTGTGGGTGTATTATTAATAGGGACTTCAATGATGACTGTCTCAATGTCATATTAATTTTAGAAAATGTATGGCATTTTGGAGTATTTCCGTTGATATATAGAACCACAGAACCGAATGGCTATCTGATTTATTTTTATATATATATATATATATATATATATATATATATATAATTATGTTATTTTAATTGTGAATTTTTATAATTTGACAACAGAGTCTCAATAATAAAAATTATATCTACTTGAGTTTTGTTAATTAGCATTTGTACATCATTAATTTTGATCTCTATGCCATAGCATAACGTATAATATTATAAAAGTGCTAATGATTTTCCGTCTGTAATTAACAACCATTAAATGTGAAGAGACAGTTTCCATTTAAATCCTTATGTCAGTAAATATGTTCGGGGCTGTGTTAAGTTTAAACGTTGTTTGTTTGAATCCCAACACTATCTATCCAATATTCAAATATCAAATAAAATTTAAAATATCCAGAATATTATTAAGTGTTTATATTCAGGATTCTGTTTTTCATTTATATGTCATCTGTACTACTCCAAAGTGGTTTTAAAACTTGGAAATTCATCTCTTAATGTTTGTTAGTTATTGGAATTTCTTTTGTTTTTGGATTTTGAAGGTTCCACATAATTGGGAAATAGTTGGAGAACACTTGTCATTTACAAATTTTTCTTCTCCACAGTTTTCCACAATTTAGGATCAGAGATGTGCCATACCTTGTTTTATGATTTGCGGAACATCTAATAGAAATTTTTCATGCCACACCAAAGTTGACTTCTAAGTAAATTTCTGGCAATTATAACATGGGGAAATGCCATCTCTACTTCTATATTCTTCTCTACTGACACGAATATGTCAGATATGTTATGGTTTAACAAATCATAATATTTTCTTATTATTTAATGTTCATATCCATATAGGTGACGAATGCTGTTGAACATTTCCGGTTTGAATGATTACCGTTGATTTAATTTATCTCATACATGGCACAGGATACATCTGTGATATTAATTCATTAATTGTACCTTTCTCTTTGTATCCGGTGGGAATAATTTCGGTAGAGTTTTAAAATTGTATTTAATCATAGATTGGATATGCAAAATATTGAAATCTGAGTTGATTAAGTTTTTCCTTCATTTTATCAACTCTTAAGTAAGGAGGTAGAGTGTATATACCATCCTAAGATGTAACTTGTTCGTTTATTAAAAAGAATATAATTTTATATTTTCCAGTACCTTCTTATTAATGTCTGTTACTTATGATTTTGTAATTATATCCACAAGAATATTGTTCGTTACTAAGAAAAACATTTTTTAAGATGATGGAGTAATGGTGCCCCAACTAACCACTTAATTTTCAGGAAAAATACTTCATACAATCCAGTTTCCATAGGTATTTCAGTGTCAATTTTTATTTAGTATTTAACATTCTTAGAATTAAGTAACTCTATACCTGGTAGTTAAGGTAAATAATGAAAGTTATTGATGTCTTGCACTGCCATCTTTTTTAGGAGTCTTCATAATGTGCCTAATGAGAAAACTAAACAAAACCGAAGATATTCAACTTTATAGAATTTTAAGAGATCATACGTTTGATCGAAAAAATTTTTTATGCAGTATCCAAATGCAATGTAAAATTTTCCGTCTTTCTTAACGACCAACGACCTGATAATATAAGGCCAGAAAATAAATCGTGTTTTTAGGATTCGAGTATTTACTTTTCAAAGTAAAAAAAAAAGAAGCATAAAATTTCCTATTTGTATGTATTAATATGAGATTCCCTTAATTTTAATGTGTCTCTATAGCTCAATGTATCCTACATCGTTAGTGTTTACATTTATTTGCATGGTACAGCAGACTAATTCAATCTTAATTAAGAATTGACGAAATATTACAATTTTTACAGCAATATAACTTCAGCAATTATTTTTAATTTCTAGAACATTTATAACCATATACTCTAGTTGTAGCTACATAGAGTAACCATATTTGAATAATCTGTGTAGTTTAGAAGTCACAATTTTTTAATAAATGTAATTGTTCCTGGGTGTTTTTAGCAACCCACCTTCTTAGTTGAGTAACTTGCTACCACCTCTACTCTGAAATGTTAAAATGTTCTAAATGCTTAGTTTTCATTTTCACACCGGATTTTGAGATATTCTTTTCCCTAATACTTCTTGCTAACGATTGTGAATCCAATCAAATCAATATTTTGTACTATTCTTACAAGAGTAGTAGTATAGATGTATGAGATGTTTTCGGATTCGTAGGCTGAGAAGTGGATTGAGTATTTGTATTTCGCAATCTCTGTTTACATTTACAGATCTCACGTTATTTTCACAGAGTGCCTAATCTATTTTGATAGAAGAAGTGTGGGAGAGGACGGTCGTTTACATTATTTACTTTTGCTTCTCTTTTGGCATGTTCATAACCCTCTTCATCAATTGTATTTATTTTTGTCTTTCATACACCAATATTTTCTAGAATTAATATTATTATGTATAATAACTTCATCAAGTTTCGTTTGTCGGACTATTTGAACATTTATGTCCACCGTCCGTCTCCTCTGATATTTCCATGTTTCTTTTCTTAGTTCGATTTCTGATTAAACACAATATATATTTTGGATTGGACGATACGTGTGGCGATTTTGATCATTGCTCTCGCAACTTGGAGCCAGGCAAGAATTATGAAATAAAAGTAAACTTATTTGATATGATATAGTAGTCTCAATTGTAAGCAGAAAGAGCATAGGGCGACACTACTTACTTTAATAACGATGAAAGTTCTCTCTTCGAATAACCTTATTAATGATTCATCTTGTTTCTTGTAAATTCTTAATTACACAAGTACACTTGTACTCCAATTAATATGGCATATATTACTGAGTAATTAATCCCTGAAAATATAAGTAATGTAATTAAAAATGTTTAGAAATTATGTATAATGGATATCGCATATATGGTTTGTACTTGAGATTCTGGTGCTTCTACTCAATGTCGCGACATGTGTTAGAGCCTTCACCTATTCAAATGTGTCAAGAACAGATAAGAACTATCAATCTAGACAATATTGTTACGACGCTATGTGGTAATAATATCGGTTCCCTCACCCTTATTGCTGTTTTCCTTTTCCTAGTGCTGGTAGTGTTGAACTTATCTGTTAAATGTTAAATTATTAAAAAGAATATATATGTTGTCCACTATAGATCTGATTTCCACACCATTTCCTTCAGAACATAGAGTAGAATACAAATCGGTGACTACGGTGTAGATGTGTACAACTATTATTATTACTATTATTATTATTACCAATATATCTATTAATACTATTTTTAGTATTATTAACTATTATTATTATTTATCATTTATATTATTACTATTATTTTAGTAGTAATAACACCTTATCTAGTTGTAAACCTTCTTGTGTCCTTCTATTTCTTTCTACTTTCTCTTATATTTTATCTTTTTATTAACCTCGCGAAGCGGAAGTAGAACATTTTTTATTATTTATATTAATGTTGTTATTATTAGCAATAGAAGTAACGGTAGTACGAGTATTAACACTAACCTGTTCTTCTTTCCTATTTTCACTCTTATTACTTGACTTCAATTTCTCACATTTTCTCAATCTCTGAAAAAGAAAAAATACAACAGTAAATAACAATAATAAATATTATTATTAGTAAGTAGTGACAGAAGCAGAAGAAGGAAGCAAAAAAACAGTAAACAGTAAGCGTTAAGCCAATACCTGAAAGCATCAACAAGCATAAGTATTTACAGTAGAGTGTTATTAAAACCGATAACTAAACACCACGACAGGTATTGGTTCCGCTGACTAGTTTGTTTCAGTAGCAACAGTAATCGTCCGTCTTGTATTACGAATCACAAACATGTGAATTATTTACAGAGAATATTATGGTATTCCCCAAGTCTTCTCTTGTACTATACGGATCTCTCAATGGTTTGCTACAACCTGCCAGCTCCTTGTTACTAACAGTGGCACCGTTATAATAACCGGCATAACCTTATCTACCCTATTTTTGGCGATATCGTTGCAACATGGTTTACAAAAAAACTGAGTTATCAAGGCAGTATGGATTTGTGTGGTGGACGAAACAGTTGCAGTATTGCTACCAGTGTGGTGTTATCTGTGAATTTTAATCATAATAATGAAGCGAATGAGTCGATATAGCTAACATTTTCGCAAATCAGAGAAAACAATTCTTAACATTAGAGATATTTTGAAAAAATATCATGAGAACAATGGTAGTTTGTCTTTTACGCAAGTGATACAAAGAAGAGCTGGTGCGCGTTGTGTGAAAACGTGCACGGTAACCGAAGTAACAACAGAGACAAATTGGAAGTGTGGCAAGGAAGGAAATTAACTGAGAAGCCCAGGAAAGAGCAGAAAACGTGAAACTCCAGTAAAAAACAGTCTTGACCATTAGGGTCATACGCGATCATATATATCAATATTATTCTCGAAGACAAATTCCAACAAGAGATTGACTTGTGCGGTATTTCTCTAAGAAAATAAAGAAAAAAAATCAAGGCTTGAGGTAACGTTCGTCAGCGCTCTCATTGAGAAATGATTTTTTATACATGCAGTGGCAGTGGCTGAAACGTGTTAATTTCTTTCATCATTATGGCTTTGTAAATCATTACAGTGAATTTCGATAACGTAATTTTACTGACGAAATATGGGGAAACG
>JASPKZ010010500.1:0-24057 GCA_030220185.1 Diploptera punctata
ATACTTTTGTGTATATACATTGTGTATGTAGTAGACATAGAGGGCAGTGGTTTTCCTTCCCACATCGCGTTTTTGTGAATATTTACAGTTATAGTTATTTAGGTTGCAACCCCGAAGTGTGAGAAGTTAAACTTTAAATCATGATCACCATTGCTGTAAGTACGACAAGAACGCACTATCGCGTAAAAAAATGTTTGCTATCTTAATCGGTTTATATTGAATAAAGAAAAAATAAATTATTATTGATTATCAAAAAATATTAGTGGGGATGTTTTCTGTTAATAATTTTATTATCAGTTTTCTTTCAAAGAATGGCAAAGTCTGGCAGGCAACTAAGATATAACATGGATGGATGAAGGTTCTGTTAATTTTTTTACAGAGGCCTTTTTTTCAGGCTTAAGGATCTTTTACGAGCCTGAAAATCTTCAGGACTCGGGACCCATGGCTTAAAGTCCTTCCCGGAGAACTTTTTCCTTTGCATTTTTTCCAACATAAAAAATCCACCGACCGCCGGGCGGAGTATGAACTCGCGACCCTCGGAACTAAAGGCAAGGAAATAACCACTAGCCCACCGCGAAAAACAGTATAATTATGCAATGTATTTTGTTCACTTTCGGTGTAGTATTATTGGACAGTGTCGAGAGAGATACTAAATGACAACACGCCCACTCTATTGAGTAACACTAAGAAATTGGGACTGGTCGTGAGAACATCAATAAAACTAAACATGTGTTCCCAAATAGAAATACATTATATAATAGATATGGACAGCTAATGACAATGAGAGGAAATTTTGAGGAAGTGGCTGAAATTTCAAATACCTAGTAACAATAATTTCAAATAGTTCTCCGGGTGGGACTACTTCAGGGAACCCCATGCCAAAGGCTCAAACACAGGGACTTGCATGGAGTTTCTTGTAGGAAAGCCAGAGGGAAAACGGGCGGTTGGTAGACCAAGAATGAGGTGGGAGAATAACATTAACTATTTTTTGAGGGAAGTAGATTATACAGGGAATGATTCGAAAACATTAGTCAGGTATACGGATGTATGGAGAGCTTATGTCCGCGCGGCCATGAACCACGAGTTCGATACTGTCAGTGGTAAGTAAGAAGTAAGGAACAATAATTACAAATAGGAATGAGAGATGCACAAAGAAATTAAACATAGGCTCAATTCTGGCAAATGCGTGCTATTATGCATTGCAGAGACTTATTCTCTCCCAACTCCTTTCAAAAGTGTAAAAACTGGAAAATATATAAAACTATTATTCTACCAGTTAGTGTATATATGGATGCGAAACATGGACTCTTACTTTAAGGGAAGAAATGAGATTACAGAGTATTTGAGAAAAAAGTGTCTTAGGATATTTTTGTACCAAAGAGAGATGAACAGATAGGTGAATGGAGAAGACTACAAAACAGTGGGCTATATGATTTAAAAAGACAGAATAAAAAACAGTTAAAGTCTCGGTAGACTGCGATGGGGCAGGACATGTGGCACGATTAGGTAATGAAAAATACAGGAGCATGGAAGAAGCTAATTGTAGGAAAACCAGGACGGAATACGCTCAGTTGGTAGACCAAGAATGAGGTTCAGAGAATAACATTAACCATGATTTGAGGTAAGTAGATTATATGGGGATGATTGGAAAACATCAGGTCAGGATAGGGATGTATGCAGATTTCATTTCCTCGCGTCCATTGAACCTGAGGGTTGCGATAGTTGCCAGTGAGTTTGTTAGTTATATCTACAGTTCACTTTTAAAAAATACAGAGTTTCTGTACAGTGGATAGACCTTGCACTATTGAAGGTCAAACCTATTACAAAAGTGAGCAACTGTGTGTGTGTCTTCATACAGAAATGTTACAATTTTCTCTCACCTCGCCTCCTAACTGCTCCCCAAACTACGTTTTGATGATAAAAGAATTATTTCTCCCCTCTCTTCTTCCCACCTTTGTGTCCCGGTTTACTCTGTAAAAGCTTTAGCAACAGCTGCAACTGACAAGAAAAGAGAAAAAATATGTAAAGACAGCAGAAAATACACCTCCATCTCTTTAATAACACCTTTCCACTCCATTCTGACACAAGTAGTGCTAAAGACATTACATCCATTTTTCAACAATTCAATTTTGAGTTTTTTCGTCTTCCTCAGGGAATTGTGGGGGAAAATTTAAAACGCAATAGTGGTGATGACGTTTGATTGCGATGAACAGATAATAGACAGGTAGAAGGATAGACAGAGCAGAGAGTAGGCAGACACATAAAACAACAGACAGCAATCAACAGACAGGAGATTGGATAAATTGATGGGCAGATCGGCAGATAGAGAGCTATGGAGATATGGATATATGGAGACATAGGGATATGCAGATAGAGAGATATGGAGATATGGATATATGGAGACATAGGGATATGCAGATAGAGAGATATGGAGACAGAGAGATAGAGAGATATGGATATATGGAAATATTCAAACAATATCAATTTTGAAGTTTCGCTTCATCGGGAATGTGGGAAAATTAAAACGCGACAGTGGTGTGACGGGCTGTGATGCGATGATACAGATAGATAGACAGGAGACAGATAGACAGAAAGACAGGCAGGCAGACCACAAACACACAGCTAGACAGACCGACATCCGCAGGACAGAGAGATAGTTAAATTGATGGCAGATCGGCAGATAGAGAGATATGGATATATGGAGACAGTGATATGCAGATAGAGAGATATGAGACAGAGAGATAGAGATATGGGATATATGGAAATATTTCAACAAATATCAATTTGAAGTTTTGTCTTCCTTCATGGGGAATTGTGTGGAAAATTAAAACGCATTAGTGGTGACGACGCTGATTGCTATGATGATACAGATAGATAGACAGGTAGACAGATAGACAGAAGTGACAGGCAGGGGCTAACACACAAACAAACAGAAGACAGACAGACAATCAGACAGCCAGAGTGATAGATAATAAATTGAGGGCAGATCGGCAGATAGAGAGATTAGAGAGATATGGATATATGGAGACATAGGGATATGCAGATAGAGAGATATGGAGACAGAGAGATAGAGAGATATGGATATATCGAAAAAAATATTCAAACAAATATCAATTTTGAAGAGTTTCGTTTCCTCAGGGAATTTGTGGGAAAAATTAAAACGCAATTAGTGGTTGACGACGCTGATTGCGATGATTTCAGATAGATAGACAGGTAGACAGATAGACAGAAGGACAGGCAGGCAGACACACAAACAAACAGATAGACAGACAGACAATCAGACAGACAGAGAGATAGATAAATTGATGGGCAGATCGGCAGATAGAGAGATAGAGAGATATGGATATATGGAGGACAGGGATATGCAGATAGAGAGATATGGAGACAGAGAGATAGAGAGATATGGATATATGGAAATATTCAACAAATATCAATTTTGAAGTTTCGTCTTCCTTCAGGGAATTGTGGGAAAATTAAAACGCAATAGTGGTGACGACGCTGATTGCGATGATACAGATAGATAGACAGGTAGACAGATAGACAGAGAAGACAGGCAGGCAGACACGCACAACAAACAGATAGGACAGGCCAGGACCACAGATAAGACAGAGCAGATAGGTAGATGAGTTGATGGGCAGATCTGCAGATAGAGAATAGAGAGATATGGATTATAGGAGACATAGGGATATGCAGATATAGAGATATGGAGAGACAGAGAGATAGAGTGATATGGAGTATATGGAAATATTCAACAAATATCAATTTTGAAGTTTCGTCTTCCTTCAGGGAATTGTGGGAAAATTAAAACGCAATAGTGGTGACGACGCTGATTGCGATGATACAGATAGATAGACAGGTAGACAGATAGACAGAGAGACAGGCAGGCAGACACACAAACAAACAGATAGACAGACAGACAATCAGACAGACAGAGAGATAGATAAATTGATGGGCAGATCGGCAGATAGAGAGATAGAGAGATATGGATATATGGAGACAGGGATATGCAGATAGAGAGATATGGAGACAGAGAAGATAGAGAGATTGGATATATGGGAAAGGAAATATTCGCCCAAATATCAATTTTGAAGTTTCGTTTCCTTCAGGGAATTGTGGGAAATTAAAACGCAATAGTGGTGACGACGCTGATTGCGATTTGATACAGATAGATAGACAGGTAGACAGATTGACAGAGGGACAGGCGGGGCAGACATACGAACAAAACAGTAGACAGCAGACAATCAGAGAGGACAGAGAGATAGATAAATTGATGGGCAGATCGGCAGATAGAGAGATAGGGAGATATGGAGTATATGGAGATAGGAGATATGGATATATGGAGATATGGAGATAGAGAGATAGAGAGATATGAGAGATAATGGAGAGTATGGATATATGGAAAATATTCAACAAATATCAATTTTGTGAGTGTTTCGTCTTCCTTCAGCAAATTGTGGGGAAGTAAAACGCAAATAGTGGTGATGACGCTGATTGCAGATGATACAGATAGATAGACAGGTAGACCGATAGACAGAGAGACAGAGAGACAGGCAGGCAGACACAACAAAAACCAGATAGACAAAAAGACAATCAGACAGACAGAGAGATAGATAAATTGATGGGCAGATCGGCAGATAGAAGAGATATGGAGTTGTGGGAAGATAGAGAGATCTGGAAGATTATGGATATATGGAGGAGACATGGAGAGTGGAGAGATAGGAGAGATATGGAGATATGGAGATAGTGAGAAAGAGAAGATAGGATATGGAAATATGGAGATAGAGATAGCAGATATATAAAGATATGGAGATAGGTGCTTGAAATCGAAGGTTTTTTGTCAGTTTACAATAAATTAAGACGTTGAAAGTATGGCACTAAACAATTAGATCGAAAAAAGAACTGGATTCAACTTTTTGAATGGGAATCTATGAGACCAAAACAAGCCACATGGGCTTAATCTGTGAATAATGATGATCATGATGATGAACCAGCAAAAGTGAAATTCAACTTGTGAGGAATTCGGTGTTAGTTTACGCAGTTCCTGGACGACGAACTTTCTTAATTAGTCTGGTTAAGTAACTCCCAAGTGAGCAATAATCACAACTAGGAATGAGATGAACAAGAGAAATTAAACATAGGCTCAATTCTGGAAATGCATATGCTATTATGCATTGCAGGACTCTTGATTGTCCCAACTCCTTTCAAAAAAACGTTAACATGAAAATATATAAAACTGTTATTCTACCAGTTATATTTTATGGGTGCGAAACATGGAGACTCTTACTTTAAGGGAGGAAAGGAGATTACCAGGTATTGAGAATAAAGTACACTTAGGAACATTTTTGGACCAAAGAGAGATGAATAGACAGGTGAATGGAGGAAGACTACTTAACAATGAACTACATGGTCTTTATAGGAAGCCAGATATAATAAGAACAGTTAAGTCTCGTAGACTGCGATGGGCAGGACATGTTGCACGTATGGGGAATGAAAGACGTGCATGGACGCTTCTTGTAGGAAAGCAAGAGGGAAAACCGCCCAGTTCGATTTAGACCAAGAATGAGGTAGGGAGAAACAACATTTACTATGATTTTGAGAGAAAGTAGATTATACAGGGGAATGATTGGAAAGCATTAGCTCAGGATAGGGATGTATGGAGAGCGCTTTTAGTCCGTGCGGCCATGAACCTACGGGTTCGATAGTGCCAGTGAGTAAGTAAGTAACTCCCAAGTGGAGATGTAACACACAATAAAATAGGGTGAAGTGCTGTCCGCTCTTAATTGTGATCCATGAAAACAAAAACCATGTAGACTTGCTCACTTTTCATTGGTTATGGACACCAAAGCAATAAGTACATCAAAAAGTAGTTCCTTCATTATTTTAGAAATATGTCTCTTTCGAATATACTTGTTATTCTTCGTGAATGAAAATAATAATATTCAAAACATGGAAAATATTCTAAAAATATACCTAATCAATAATTACAACTTAAATAATTTATTACATATGGATATTGCATTTAAGTCATGCTTCAGTCAATTCTGATGCAACAAAATGACTGAAGGTGTCGAGTCTTCTGTTGGTTATGTTGCTATCTAAATTTTAAAAACAACAAGTCTGGCAAACCTTTAACTAGTAACTAACTAACTCACTCGTGGCACTATCGAACCCGTAGGTTTCATGGCCACGCGAACATAAGCTCTCCATACTCCCTATCCTGATCTAATGTTTTCCAATCATCCCCTTAATAACCTACTTCTCTCAACTCATAGTTAATGTTATTCTCCCATCTCATTTCTTGTCTACCAACTGGGCGTTTTCCCTCTGGCTTTCCTACAAGAAGCTTCCATTGCAAGCCTTTCATTCCCCATTCGTGCCACATGACCTGCCCATCACAGTCTACAAGACTTAACTGTTCTCATTGTATCTGGCTTCCTATAAAGACCAATGTAGTTCATTGTTATGCAGTCTTCTCCATTCGCCTCTCTGTTCATCTCTCTTTGCTCGAAAATGTTCCTAAGAACTTCATTCTCAAATAGTCGTAATCTCCTTTCCTCCCTTAAAGTAAGAGTCCATGTTTCGCACCCATATAATATAACTGGTAGAATAATAGTTTTATATATTTTCAGCTTAACGTTTTTTGAAAGGAGTTGGCAAGTAAAGAGTCTCTGCAATGCATAATAGCGCGCATTTTCAGAATTGATCCCTATTTAATTTCTTTGTGCATCTCGTTCCTATTTGTGATTATTGTTCCTAGGTATTTGAATTCAACCACTTCCTTAAAATTTCTCTCATTTGTCATCGTTGAATGGGGTATATTACAAGAACGCTGGTTAGAATTTTCACTGAACTTGTGAAATAATTTAAAAAACTGTTTTTTTTTACCATTGACTTACTTACTCACTGGCACTATCGAACCCGTAGGTTCATGGCCGCGCGGACATAAGCTCTTCACACATCCCTATCCTGAGCTAATGCTTTCCAATCATTCCCTGTATAATCTACTTCCCTCAAATCATAGTTAATGTTGTTCTCCCATCTCATTCTTGGTCTACCAACTGGGCGTTTTCTTCTGGCTTTCCTACAAGAAGTTTCCATGCACGTCTTTCATTCCCCATACGTGCAACATGTCCTGTCCATCGCAGTCTACGAGACTTAACTGTTCTTATTATATCTGGCTTCCTATAAAGACCATGTAGTTCATTGTTATGTAGTCTTCTCCATTCACCTGTCTGTTCATCTTCTTCGGCCCAAAATTTTCCTAAGAACTTCATTCTCAAATAGTCGTAATCCCCTTTCCTCCCTTAAAGTAAGAGTCCATGTTTCGCACTCATATAATATAACTAGTAGAATATCAGTTTTATATATTTTCAGTTTAACGTTTTTTGAAAGGAGTTGGGACATCAAAAGTCTCTGCAATGCATAATAGCACGCATTTTCAGAATTGAGCCTATGTTTAATTTCTTTGTGCATCTCATTCCTATTTGTGATTATTGTTCCTAGGTATTTGAATTCAGCCACTTCCTCAAAATTTCGCTCATTTGTCATCGTTGAATGGGGTATATTACAAGAAATCCGGTGAGAATTTCCACTGAACTTGTGAAATACATTTTAAAAACTTTTTTTTTTACCTTTAACTAGTGGTCAAAAAAACAGTTTTTTTAAATATATTTCACAAGTTCAATGAAAATTCTCACCAGCTTTCTTGTAATCTACCCCATTCAACGATCGCATGTTTTATATACTTCACACGTGCTCCCTGTCAATATGGTAGAGTAATTGTGGCGCGAATGGCGGAAGGATACAGTTGGTGTTTGTTTATGTTAGGATCGCTCTAAGAACGGATAAGGTAGCGAGTTCTACTGCACACGTTAGCGACAATTTAATGACGTCACCTAACAGTAATTGAGGCTCGCACTATTAACCCGGGTGTTGAGTATTTATGATTGTGGACACAGGAACTGACCTCAGCGAGGTTTATGTGGCCATCTCATAGATGTATATCACCACACTTACAGCGCTCCAGTTAGCGTCATGGGTCACGAACCCAACTCAAGAACATAATCATATGTTCCAACCCCTAATATGTAGCTCAAACACTTTGCACACGACTGCGTTTTATACAGGGTGCTCTAAAATTCCTCTTACAAACTTCTAGGACTTGTAGAAGAGACTGTGTTGATAATATTTAGAATTTGAAACCATGTCCGGAAAATTAGATAAATTGCCCTTGGATATAGTCGCTTTACAGGAAGTTAGGTGGCCAGGAGAATGTAGGAAAGTCAGAGGGTAAACGCCCAGTTGGTAGACCAAGAATGAGGTGGGAGAATAACATTAACTATGATTTGAGGGAAGTAGGTTATACAGGGAATGATTGGAAAGCATTAGCTCAGGATAGGAATGTATGGAGAGCTTATGTCCGCGCGGCCATGAACCTACGGGTTCGATAGTGCCAGTGAGTAAGTAAGTACAGAATGATGTGTAAACATTGGAAATCTGTATATAAATAAATTTATTATTATTATTATTATTATTATTATTATTATTATTATTATTATTTTTATTATTATTATTATTATTATTATTATTATTATTACTTACTTACTTATCTTTACCTTGTCGTGGTGGAGTGGCTTGCGTGCTTAAAATGATCCTGAGAGCTATGCCGGCTTGCGGTAGCATTGCTGCCGATAGGGTTACCCATGCCGGACTGGTCGAAGGTGATAAGCCAGACGAAAAAAAGACCTTGGTCGAAAGAGTGATGATCTTTCACCGTATAAAAAATACAACCATGAAGAAATGCGGACATGGGTTCAACCGGGGTAAAATTTTCCGGAGGTCAAATAGTCCCCCATTCGGTTCTCCGAGCCATGCCGAAGAAATTATGAACAGACAGGTGAATGGAGAAGACTACATAACAATGAACTACATGGTCTTTATAGGAAGCCAGATATAATAAGAACAGTTAAGTCTCGTAGACTGCGATGGGCAGGACATGTTGCGCGTATGGGGAATGAAATACGTGCATGGAAACTTCTTGTAGGAAAGTCAGAAGGAAAACGCCCAGTTGGTAGACCAAGAATGAGGTGGGAGAATGACATTAACTATGATTTGAGGGAAGTAGATTATACAAGGAATGATTGGAACGCATTAGCTCAGGATAGGGATGTATGGAGAGCTTATGTCCGAAACCTACGGGTTCGATAGTGCCAGTGAGTAAGTAAGTAAGTATGTCCGGAAAATTAACGTTTCCGAGCTACGGCCGTTTGAAAACAAGCATTGCCTGAACGTACGTCACGTGTCTCAACAAGTAATAGCTTCGCGATTCGCAGAGTTACATGATGAGGGGCGCTTACGTCGGATCACGTGGTCTTCTTCTTCTTTCTTCTTAAACTTAATTTGTAGGATTTTCATCCTGTTTATTTCCAAAATCACTCCTCGGAGGAAGGCGTATTGGATGTGCATTCACTGTCTATCCATCTCTTGGCTGGTCTTCCTCTTGTTCTTCTCCCGTCCATTGGTCTATCTTCTTTAGCTCTTTTTGCAAGCCGGTTTTCTTCCATTCTTTCTATATGACCCTTCCAATATTTTTGTCTATCGATAATAAATTTGGTTATGTCTTGAATATGGCAGTTGTCCCTAATTTTTGTGTTGTGTATTTTATCAAATAATGTTTTCCCCTGAATAGTTCTTAAGATTTTCATTCACGTGATGTCAATTGACGTTATTCCTACCTCTAGGAGCTGGTTCGAGACTCATTCACGTGTCTTTCAGTGTTAGAGCAACAAGGTTGAGTACATCTTTTGCTGAATACACCGGCATGATCCTTCTGTACGGCGAAGCTCGAGGTAATGGTAGAGCTGCTCGTCACCTTTATCAAGATCGTTTTCCACAACGTCCGACTCCATCGCATTCTCTTTTCGTCATAATTATGCTACAGCTTCGAGAAAGGGGTGCCTTCACCGCCAAGAGGAATGACTGCGGTGCTCCAAGGAGACGCTTCATAATAAATTACACTTGTGTCCAAAAGTTAAGGATAATTAGTTCATTTGCCGACTTATTATAAAGCATTTGTCAGAATAATACAAAATTTGGTAAGGGTATGTCACAGATAATTAGAAACATGGCACGAAAGAAACAATGGCATGAATACGTCATTCACTTGTCATTTTCACAACAAACGAAAACTGCATTTCAGAATTCGAACATAAAAGTTGAACAACAATGGTTCAAATGATTAGTATGGGGTTGTGATTTACCCCTGACAGCTACACAAGACTCACATCGACGTGGCATGCTAGTGATGAGGTTGTTCAGGAGTTCGATGCTCAGCAAATTCCACTCCTCATGAAGAGCAATGTGAAGGTCTTGAAGTGTCCTCGGAGGAGGCTGACGAGATGCAATTTGTCTCCCTAAGGCATCCCATGCATGCTCTATAGGATTCATATCCGGAGACCTCGCTGGCCACTCCATACGCTGGATATCTTCCTCCTGAAGAAACTCATCCACCAGTTGTGACCTGTGAGGTCGGGCATTGTCATCCATGAATATGAATTCTGGACCCACAGCTCCCCTGAAAAGCCTTACATGAGGTTCCAGGATCTCTTCTCTATACCGCTGAGCATTAACAGTGCCACCTGCGAAGATGTGAAGCTCTATGCGTGCATTCATCATTATACCTCCCCATACCAGGAGACCACCGCCACCAAATGGATGTCTTTCCATGATGTTCATGGGGTTGTTGTAACGAGTTCCTTGCTCCCTCCAGATAGTCACGCGATGCGAATCACAGTTCAAGCTGAATCTGGACTCGTCTGTAAATAGCACGCTGCTCCACTGATTAGAGTCCAGTCGCGATGTTCCTGACTCCACCGTAAACGTGCTCTCTTGTTATCAAGGGTGAGTGGGACGCACACTACAGGCCGTCTAGCATACAGACCAGCAGCTCTGAGTCTTCTATAGACAGTTTGTCTGGATACTCTGATACCTGAGGCGGCCGCAAGTTCTGAACTCAGTTGTCTGGCAGACATTGTTCGATTTCTTCTTGCAGTTAACGCAAGATATCGATCCTGCTGAGGATTTGTAACTCTTGGACGACCTCCCACTGGTCTTCGCCTAACGTCTCCGGTCTCTTGTAACCGTCGCCATAACCTAGATATAACATTTTGTGGCACATTAAGTGCTATGGAGACCTCAGTTTGTGTCTGTCCTGTTTCTAGCCGCCCAATAATTCTACCCCGAAGCAAAGGGTCCAGATGTTGTCTTTGTGCCATTTTACTGCAATCTGTTCTTACACTACATCTGATTATATCATAACTCTCTTTAAAAATGAAGATTTATGGAACAGGGCTTAACTGCAACAAATGCAATTTTCATTTATAATTGCTATTAATTTTTCATTGTTGAGAGAGAGATTATAATTTAGTATGTAAACCAAACTAAATGTACTGAGAAACGTTTTGATAAATAATTTTTACTCCTTGCTCCTCTTTAAGCATTTTGATTTTCCGTTTTACAAATTATCCTAAACTTTTGGACACCAGTGTACTTGTAAAAGTGATCGCGTTAAAACCATGTTTTCAAACGGCTGTAGCACGGAAACGGTAAGATTCCGGACATGGTTTCCAATTCTAAATATTATCAACTCAGCCCCCTTTACAAGTCCTAGAAGTTTCTATGGGAATTTTAGAGCACTCTGTATAAATCTATGTTTGTTGTGTAAAAAGTGTTAACTTTAAAACTGTACTTTTGTGAAAAATGAAGGTGTTTAACTACATAAGAACTAAACCTTGGATGGGTGTACGTCTTCGGAAACGGACCACAGCGAAAACTCTACGTGTTTTATTATATAACACCTAAACCTGTGACACGAACTTATCATTCCTTGATAATGACATGTGGGATCATGCCGAAACATCGCAATCAGTGGCCAGAGACCGAACTTGAATCCAAGACGCGGAAAACCCAAGAAAACTTTCATATTCATATATATATATATATTTTAATTTGTTATAATTAGTAAAGCCATGTTGTATAAATAACTAAACTTACTCATTGGCACTATCGAAACCGTTAGTTCATGGCCGCGCGGACATAAGCTCTCCATACATCCCTATCCTGTGCTAATGTTTTCAAATCATTCCCTGCATAATCTACTTCTCTCAAATCAAGTTTAATATTATTCTCCCATCTTATGATTGATCTACCAACTGGGCGTTTTCCTTCTGGTTTTTCTATAAGAAGCTTCTATGTATCTCTTCCATTCCCTCATTCGTGCCACATGTCCTGTCCATCTCAGAATACGAGACTTACCTGTTCTTATTACATCTGGCTTCCTATAAAGATCATATTTACGTTGTGTTTTTTATATATATAATTTATATTGTAAAAATGTATTTCTATATTTTTCCTGGATAAAACTCAAGTAAAGGTATAAAACATTGTCATCATTTATTATTATTATTATTATTATTATTATATATTTATTATCACTATTTAACTTATGCCCCAAATGGGAGTCAATGACCAATCACGTTACAATGATTTTTCATTTACAACCAATCACAGTCGTGTTTCGCCTAGAATTTACCAACTAAAGTTTATCATAATAAAGAAATCACCTCCTTTTTAACATTTTGAATAGGTCATAGCATTATTTTGCAGTGACTGACTCACTAAGAAATACGGCTACCAGATTGTATATATATAGTGCATGAATATCAACAACATACCGCATGCGGGAGTTAATATAAAAACATTTGTAGCAATTGATCATACCACCAAAAAAAGAAACCACTGTTTGCACTTTCTTAAATGTATTTTTTTCCAGAAAAACATAATTGTCATATTTACATCATACGACATCAGAAATGAATTAATATACAGTTTGATGTGTTTAATTTTTTTCTCCACTAGAGTGCATTCCTACAATATTGCATTCATTTGGCAATAAATAATATGATCTGGTTGCAGTGACGAACAAAAGAAGCAAATGAAGCGTACCAGTCGTTCCTCATTTGTTTTCAAACATCGCCATTTACATCAAATGTATAAATATTTAAAAATAAGTATATTTAAATAATGATTTGTGAGTAAACAGCTTAATTTTATTCGTTAAATAGTCCTAAGAAATGCCACTCTTGATTTCCAAATTATCGATAAATTCACGACTCACGAAGTGAGTCGTGAATTTATCGATAATTTGGAAATCACTCGTGGCATTACTTATGATTATTATTACTATTATTATTATTACTATTATTATTATTACTATTATTATTATTATTATTATTATTATTATTATTATTATTATTATTATTATTATTATTATTATTATTATTATTATTATTATTATTATTATTATTATTATTTATTACTAGTCCACCGCTGTGGTCTCGAGGCAGCGTGCTGCCTTGTCACGCAGCGGGCCCGGGTTCGATCCCCGGTCGGGGCAGTTTTTCTGGGTGAGGTTTTTATCGGGGTTTTTCCTCACCTGTAAGACAAATGTCAGGAAAACTTTAAGGCCCAAACGGTCCCCGAAATCATATGGCCATCATCTCCATCATCATCCTTATCATTATCATCATCATCGTCATCCTTCACCGGTGTGTAAAAGCAACGGGAAGCTACCACACCTACACAATTCCCTAGTAAAGCTGCAAGCATAGCATGAAAATGCTATGATTGCAGTGAAGGACCTGCCCTCGGGCAGAATTACTATGGATGGATTATTACTAGTATTATTATTATTATTATTATTATTATCATCATCATCATTATTAGTAGTAGTAGTAGTATTATTATTGTTATTATCATCATGATTATTATTATTATTGTTATCATCATGATTATTATTTATATTATTATTATTATTATTATTATTATTATTATTATTATTATTAATTCCTCGTAATAAGTCATTCCATCGTTCACAAACCACTGTACAATATTGAGAATGAAGGCAGAGTATTATTCCTTGCAGTAATTTGTGTGCGATGAAATTAGAGTCTGGGTTTTCCAAATGAACTATTTAATTAGCGTTGAAATTAGATTTTTTAAGAAAGCATTTAATAAAAGTTAGTTGAATAAAGTTACGAGTTGAATATATTCGTAACAGATGAACCGAGTTTAATAACGGCTGGAATTAAAAGTTGAGCGAAGAAACTTTCCAGGGACCAGCTGCTTCCATCCTATTATCAAACCATCATATTTACTATTACATCCAATATACTTACACTTCCCTTATATATATATATATAATATATATATTTATTATATATAACTATATGTAGACTTCAAAAAGCATATGATTCAATTAAGAGGGAGAAGTTATATAGTATCCTGCTGGAGTTCGGAATTCCTAAACAGTTAGTTAGACTTATACGAATGTGTCTAAATGGCTCAAAGAGTAGGGTGCGTGTAGGCAAACACTTTTCAGACACTTTTGAAATCCAGAATGGGTTGAAGCAAGGAGATGCACTATCTCTCCTACTACTTTAATTTTGTACTAGAGCATGCCATTAAATCTTTAGAGAATGAGGGAGGCTTACAACTGAATGGTGTTAATAAGCTGTTAGTTTTATGCTGATGATGTAGTATTATTGGCCGATAGCGAGGAGATACTAAAGGCCAACACGCACACACTATTGAGTAACACTAAGAAATTAGGACTAGAAGTATATATCAATAAAACTAAATATATGGTCACAGGTAGAAATTCATTAAATAATGGAAATGGACAGCTAATGACATATAAGGGAAATTTTGAAGAAGGGGCTGAATTCAAATACCTAGGAACTATAATCACAATAGGAAGAGATGCACAAAGAAATTAAACATAGGCTCAATTCTGGAAATGCATGCTATTATGCATTGCAGAGACTCTTGATGTCCCAACTCCTTTCAAAAAACGTTAAACTGAAAAATATATAAAACTATTATTCTACCAGTTATATTATATGGGGCGAAACATGGACTCTTACTTTAAGAGAGGAAAGGAGATTACAAGTATTTGAGAATAAAGTACTTAGGAAAATGTTTGGACCAAAGAGAGATGAACAGACAGGTGAATGGAGAAGACTACATAACAATGAACTACATGGTCTTTACAGGAAGCCAGATATAATAAGAACAGTTAAGTCTCGTAGAATGCGATGGGCAGGACATGTTGCACGTATGGGGAATGAAAGACTTGCATGGAAGCTTCATGTAGGAAAGCCAGAGGGAAAACGCCCAGTTGGTAGACCAAGAATGAGGTGGGAGAAATAACATTAACTATGATTTGAGGGAAAGTAGACTATACAGAGAATGATTGGAAAGCATTAGCTCAGGATAGGGATGTATGGAGAGCTTAGTCCGTGCGGCCATGAACCTACGGGTTCGATAGTACCAGTGAGTAAGTGAGTGAGTAAGTAAGTAAGTGTATATATATATATATATATATATATATATATATTTAGATGTTATAACTATATTTTTGACATTTGGCAATGAAGGCAAATATGATATGAAAAGAAAAATGAATGCTTGAGTCGAGATTTGGAACCCGAGTCTCTAAACTCTGTAAGTTTAGCGCTCTAACCAACTGAGCTACTCAAGAATTCCAACACAAACACACATTTTTCTTATATATGTAGTATTCTCAATTCACACAAGAGGTAGTGGGAATTCGTTCCAACACCATCTAGTGGCCAACATTTGTGTTGGAATTCTTGAGTAACTCAAGCATTCATTTTTCTTTTCATATCATATATATATATATATGAAATAGGATGTTGGTATATCAGACGAGGGAACTGTGTCAACCATTGCATGTAGAAATCTATCTTAAAATTTCTCCCAGGGAAGCGTTTTGATGTACCAATTCCGTGTCCAAAAAACTATCTTCCCTTTTAACAATAACGCACTATAATCAATACTAATACTCGTAAAATTCATTGTTAAAACCGTTGAGGTGGAGAGTCATAAAATAAAATAAGTTAAAGTACACCTTCTTAGGTAAGATCCGTCGTCCTCAACTTATAAAATATGTAATCTTTATGTCTGTAGGCCATTCAGAACATCCGTTCCATCTTCAGCAGACCCCTCTTCCCTACAGCATCCAGTATGATGGTTGATGCTGCTGATCCTAATGTGGTGTTGTCGTGACTAAAGCTTCTTCCTGACGATATCGTATAGTGGGTTGTTTAGTCTGGGAGTGCTTTCATTTATTAAAAGCTTGTAGTCTATTTCCTTGATAATTTTCAGGTCTTCCAATATGTTGATTTTTGTTGGATTTCCCTCTTTGTGTAACAAATCAACATATTGGAAGACCTGGAAATTATCAAGGAAATAGACAACAAGCTTTTAATAAATGAAAGCACTCCCAGACTAAACAACCCGCTATACGATATCGTCAGGAAGAAGCTTTAGTCACAACACCACATTAGGACCAGCAGATTCAGCCATCATACTGGATGTTGTAGCGAAGAGGGACCTGCTGAAGATGGAACGGATGTTCTGAAAGGCCTACAGGCATAAAGAATACATATTTTACAAGTTGAGAACGACGGATCTTACCTAAGAAGGTATACTTTAACTTATTTTATTTTATAACGCACTATAATCCAGCGTCAAATCTCTCATAAACTACAGAGAAGTAATAGAATGCCTCACTTGATGGATTGGTTAACCGTCACTATCTGCCGTCCGCGCCCTACCACCTCACATCACAACGCTATAAGTCGAGCAGGGACGTCCATCTGCTAGCCACAGTATGTTGTCAATGCCCGATTCTGGCTTCGATTTCTGTGCCTTATGAAGTACCTAGGCCTTGTCCCAAAAAAATATCCTCTTCTTCTTCCTCCTTCCAAGTATTAGGCCAAGGCTTGTTACGATCCTATAGAAAATTTTCCCTCCAGCGTTTCATAGGACGGCCCAGTGATCTTCGTCCTCTTGGTATATAATTATAAATAGCTTTGGGGATCCGATTTGAACTCATTCTTTCAAGATGGTGTTTCCAATTTAGTTGGTACTGTTTAATATATTCCAAAATTGGCGTAGTCTTCAATTCTTTTAAGATATCGGTGTTCCTTTTCCGATCCCATCTGGTGTAACCCGCTGTTCTGCGCATGAATCTCATTTCACAAGCCGTTATTCTGCTTTCATGTTGTTTTCTTAGTGTCCATGCTTCACTACCATAGGTCAACACTGGTCTAGCCAAAGTGTTATATAAACGTAATCTGGTGTTTTTTTTTTGTACAAGGGATGGTTTCATAACTTGATTAATAATTCCTAAACTTTTATTATAACTAGTAACTTTTTCAGGGATATCCTTTTCATCCCACATAGAGAGATAATATCCAAGATATTTAAATTGATTAGATCTCTCTAAAATTTTATTCTGGAGACAGATTTTACTTTGTATGGGGTCCTTCCCATGAAATGCCATAATTTTAGTTTTGTTAATTGATATTTCCATATTAAATTTGGCACCTATTTTTTGTAAATTATAAATTGATCGTTGCAAATCATTTTCGGAAAGTGCCAGAAGAGCTAAATCGTCTGCAAAAAGAATAGTATCGAGTTTAAGGTTCCTATTGATGGGTATATATCCTCGTTGTGTTTTCCTCCATTCATTTATTAATTTATTCATGTATATAATGAAAAGCACCGGTGAAAGTCCACATCCCTGTCTTACTCCAGTGTTGATCTTTTCCCAAGAAGATAATTTGCCATCTTGTTTAACAGAGATTTCATTATCTTTATAGATGTTGAAGATATTAGTAATATATTGTTGTGGAACGTTATCATCAGCTAAAATTTGTAGTAATATACTTCTGTCTACTTTGTCAAAAGCCTTTATGAAGTCAACGAAGGCGATATGAGTTTCTATATTGAATTCCTTGTGCTTTTCTAATAGTAGTTTTAGAGTAAAGAATCCATCTGTACAAGATCTACCCTTTCTGAATTCATTCTGCTCTTCTCCAATTATATTTTCATAAATGTTCCTCAATTTATTCTTAACTATATTAGCATAAAAATATCTGCCCCTTTCAACTGCAAGGTATTAAAATCCAGCCCCAAATATCTCATTTAAAGTATAGGAAAGTAATACAACTGTTAAATTGGTAGATTGGATAATCCTAACTACCTGTCGTCTGCGTGCCTTTGCGCTATTCTACCCCACGTTGACAGACGTTGAGGAAGTACAAGAGTGTGCCCCATTAGATCACCACAACCACATATTTTAAACATATGCCGTTTGTTAAACATAGTGGGGAGGGAAGAGGAGAAGAGAGGGTTGGTGGGAAGAAATTCGGGAAAAGGGAGAACTCCGAAGAAAAATTGAAAAATCGTGGTGTGGCCACCACTAATACTCCTGCGCATGTGCACGGATTCAAATCTGAAATTCCAAAGACGCCGAGACGGCTGGTGTATAATTATATTTTCGGAAATACTTTACAAAAGTGAAGGGATTTTGTTTTTAAGTTTCAATCATACACCATGCGCATGCGCCAACAAACGCGAAGCGGTTTACACTATGGAATCACGGGATGCAGCCAACATATACACGATATTTAACGAACCAGAAGAATAAAATAGATTTTATAATAGAATATATTTATTTAGCCTGGTGGAGTTAAGACCATGTGGCCTTCTCTTCCACTCACCAGAACAAACATATGTTACATATAAATACAAAACATTACAATAATAGTACAAACTAAACAATTAATTATGTGTCAAATTGAACAATAATGAAAATAATGTCTTAATATACAATATAATTAAATGCAATTAAAATTAAACTAATGATTAGAATGTATTCACAAAGAAATAACAGCTCACCTAACGCAATTTAAGTACTCTAATCTTTGAAAAAGACCAACCTAAAAGCTAACCTAAAGTAATTTAAGCACCCTGGATTTTTTAGGATGGAAAAATCCAAGGAGCTAGTCTTTCGGGAGGGACTTTAAGCCGTAGATCCCGAGTCTGCAGATTTTCAGACTCATAAAAGATCTTTAAGCCTGAATAAAGAGGTCTCTAAGCAAAATTTACCGATCTCAAGATCCTAGTAATACCTTAATTGTCTGTTAGATGTCTCATTGAGTCAGTGTGTTGACCGCATGCCACTTATGACATCCATGGGCAAATAAGGTAACTAAAAATTAACCTGGTTCTAGTAACTCCTAACAAAATGACTCAACAATGGGCTACGCCATTAAAAAAAAAGAACCTGTGAAAGAACGCAATGCCCAAAAATAAATACCAGCCGTTACATTAAAAACTATTGGTCATCAATGGTATCGAAGTTATGAATATTCAGATTTTATAAAGGTAGAATTTGATTCATACATAATTCCCCAGAATGAAAGAGAAACAAGAAATTTTCGTCTTGATTATATTAAATAAGAAAAATCTAGCATATAAAAATGTCTTAAAGAAAATAGATTAAATTCTCAAATATATGCATAGAGTTAATTAGCACATACTCTATGTTGGCTGCACTGGAAGGCGTCTATGTTGTTGCATAGAATATTCGTTAAAATCAATAAGACTACCGAGTCTTTATGCTATGTGTCTAGTTAAATATCATAAAAAATGTTGAAATAATCGTTAGAAAAATGTAAAAATCATTGTAAATGGTGGGAAATAATTTGAAAAATGAAACCCTAAGAATAAAATTTGACCGGAGTTTATGAAGGAATTAAAAAAGTCGCGTCATATGTTGTAAACTTTAGCCATATTTTCTACCAAAAAAAAAATAGTGGATTTAATCACCTTTTTAAAAGAACGTGGACGTCATGAACAAATATTATGACGTTGCGATAAGAAACTTGATTCAATAAATCTACTTTGTAATCACGTTGCTTAAGATAGCAAGTTTTATACAAACGAACAAGTGTTTCATCCTTGCAAGTAATTTCACTTCCGTTTCAAAATAATAAACTTAAAACTTGTTTTCCCCTCCAATTCTCGACTGGCTGATTGCAATGGAAACCATTACGACAAAACAAAATAACTAACAAAGGATCTGTTAACAATTGCATGCCGAAACATACCTTGAAATTTCTTCCAGAGAAGCGTTGAGATGTACAAAGGCCGTGTCCAAAAAAATCTGCTATTTTAACTGGAATGCACTAAAATCCAGCGTCAAATCTCTCATTTAAACTATAGGGAAGTAATACAACTACTTAATTTGTACATTGCATAACCGTCACTACTGACCGTCCCGCGCCGTGTTCCCGCCTCACTCCACTCTTAGAACGCATTATCTATCTATGAACGCATTAGACCGTAAAAGTCATTCTCTGTTGAAGAAAGTGCATCCAAAGATGTTTTTGCGACTACGTCCGCGCCGTGTCCCGCCTCACTCCACTCTTAAGGTCGTATCTATGAACGCATTAGACCGTAAAAGTCGTTCTCTGCTGAGAAAGTTGCATCCAAAGACGTTTTTGCGTACTCAAAAATCTGTACATGCGATAATAATTGTCGAAATTCCTAAGCTATCTGGCGAGGTGACTTTTGCAGAGAACGAATCGTGAGCAACCCGATGGTAACCGATGGTAACGATGTACTTTGAAACCTTGCTGCGTACCTTGCTGCTTCATCCAAGATGTCGGACCTTGAAGACTTCGATCATGTTTTCGGTATATACGCGGAGAAGAGGAATTTGATAGAGTCTAGCAAAGAATTCAACTGGAAGAACAGGAGAATCGGCGTAATATCGCGCGCGACGCAGACGTCGACGTATACGGTATTATTTGTGGGACGCAAGCGTAAATACGTTCCTCTTACTTACTTACTCACTGGCACTATCGAACCCGTAGGTTCATGGCCGCGCGGACATAAGCTCTCCATACATCCCTATCCTGAGCTAATGCTTTCCAATCATTCCCTGTATAATCTACTTCTCTTAAATCATAGTTAATGTTGTTCTCCCACCTCATTGTTGGTCTACCAACTGGGCGTTTTCCTTCTGGCTTTCCTACAAGAAGTTTCCATGCACGTCTTTCATTCCCCATACGTGCAACATGTCCTGCCCATCTCAGTCTACGAGACTTAACTGTTCTTATTATATCTGGCTTCCTATAAAGATCATGTAGTTCATTGTTATGTAGTCTTCTCCATTCACCTGTCTGTTCATCTCTCTTTGGTCCAAAAATTTTCCTAAGAACTTTATTCTCAAATACTCGTAATCTCTTTTCCTCCCTTAAAGTAAGAGTCCATGTTCCTTTAGCAGACGAAAATAACGGAAGTGGTTTTATCGCTGAGAATTCTGGGTAATTTCTTGCCAATATTACGAAAAAAAACTACTTTCATGCATGACTAGTCAGCGACTCGCTAATTCGAACTTTGCACGTTCTCACGGAAAACTCAGCTCACCAGAGACTAATGTATTTGCATGCGGCCCTTAGTTATGCAGGGAGTCCATCTGCTCCTACAGTGGGTTGCCATTCCTGGATTATGGCTTCGATACTGGTTTGCAGTTAAAACAGCAGATAACGTTTTTTTTGGACACAGCGTTGGTACATTACAACGTTTTCTCTGGAAGAAATTTCAAGGTAGGTTACGTCATGCAATGGTTGATAGTTCCCTTGTAAGTCTTACTTACTTACTCACTGGCACTATCGGACCCATAGGTCCATGGCCGCGTAGACCATAAACTCTCCATATATCCCTATCCTGAGCAAATGTTTTCCAATTATTCCCTTATAATCTACTTCCCTCATATCACAGTTAATGTTATTCTCTCACCTCATTCTTGGACTACCAACTGGGTGTTTTCCCTCTTCCATGCACCTCTTTCATTGCCCATACGTGCCACATGTCCTGCCAATCGCAGTCTACGAGACAACTGTTATTATATCTGTTTCCTATAAAGATCATGTAGTTCACTGTTATGTAGTCTTCTCCATTCACCTGTCTGTTCATCTCTCTTTGGTCCAAAAATTGTCCTAAGAACTTTATTCTCAAATACTTGTAATCTCCTTTCCTCCCTTAAAGTAAGAGTCCATGTTTCGCATCCATATATTATAACTGGTAGAATATATACATTTTTTTTTCAAATGCCTCAGGTTGTCTTTCGACATTCCTGGTGTTCTCTCCTGGCATAGCGTACTTGTAACCCACTTCTGAGGTTGAGGCACCTGGAAGGCGGGGTTACGTTGCCCCCATGATATGATGGGTGATGATGATGATAGTGATCCGCCAGGAGAGTCCCTAAACCTAAGCTTAACCCAAGGTGAATATGAATGATGATGATTCCGATGGCCATATGATTTCGGGGACCGTTTGGGCCTTAAAGTTTTCCTGACATTTGTCTTACAGGTGAGGAAAAACCCCCGATAAAAAACTCACCCAGAAAAACTGTCCCGAGCGACGGCCCGCTGCGTGACAAGGCAGCACGCTCTACCCGAGACCACAGCGGTGGACAACTGGTACAATATATAATTTTATATATTTTCAGTTTAACGTTTTCCCCTATAAGTGTACTGAAGATAACTACAATTAGAAAAAAAAATCGAAGCGAAAACGGATGGCGGGCAGATTTTTTTGTAATTAACTATTGGTATTATACTGCATATGGTTTCTCATAAAGATCATATACAGCTCAACGTTATAGAGTATTCTCCATTCACTTGTCTGTTAGCTCTCGGAGACATCTAAGGGCACTCCACTATGATAAGATAAAGATACCATCTGAGGGTAAATAATTATTTTATCGAATAAAATCTTGTTAATGTATTTAATTTATTTTTACATCATTATACTAATACTAGCTAAAACCCGGCGTGCGTGTTGCTACGCCTAAATAAATAAAATATTAAAAGTTAATCAATTTGTATGGTATACACTAAGACGAACCAAACATGGCGGTAGCTAGTCAGTTATTAATTTCGGATTTCAGATATAACCTCCACTTACAATTGTCGGATTTCGCTCGTTTTTTTTATAATAGTTACCTCGGTGTATTTTAATAGGATATACTGAGTTTCGTTGTGAAACATCGAAAATTGTGAACGCTAGAGCGATTTTTAAATTTTCACTTCAGGTTAATTGCTACACCTAATAGTTTTAGAGATTCCAATTGTGAATCTAAACCATCCACAGAACCACCCAAACACTTATAAAAAAAGTAATCAAAATCGGTCCAGTCGTTTAGGAGGAGTTCTGTGTCGTACAGAAGAATTAAGATTAGCCAATGGGCGGGAGAAGAGCAAGAGGAAGACCAGCCAAGAGATGGATAGACAGCGGCTACACATCCAATACGTCTTCCTCCAAGGAAGTGATTTGGGAAATAAACAGGATGAAAATCCTAGAAATAAAGAATAATAATAATAAGAAGAAGAAAATATTATAACGTCCCATTTTACCTTGTAGTGGAGTGGCTTGCGTGCTTAAATGACCCCGAGAGCTATGCCGACGGAAGCATTGCTGCGAGATAGGGTTATCCATGCCGGACTGGTTTTAAGTCAAACCAGACAAATAAGTACCTTGGTCGAAAGAGTGACGATCTTACACCACAAAAATACGTCAAGAAACGCGTACATGAATTCCACTAAGGTACAATTTGCGGAGGTAAAATAGTCCCCCATTCGGTTCTCAGGGCGGGGACTACTTCAGGGAATCCATGCCAACGGCTCAATGATTTGAGGGAAGTAGATTATACAGAGAATGATTGGAAAACATTAGCTCAGGATAGGGATGTATGGAGAGCTTATGTTCGCGCGATCATGAACCTAGGGGTCAGATAGTGCCAGTGAGTTTAGTTTATTATTGTAACGTACGGAAAATCTTAAATCCTTATCAACAGCAACTATGTTTATTGTATATATAAACAGGGGTTGATATTGCGTGTGGACTGCTTAATGAGAGAGGATTATCTTTGAAGCAACTTGATAAGGGTTGATGAGACAGGGGGTGTGTTGGCTCTGTCAGACCACGTGACATGAGCACGTCACCCTCCATAAGAAAATAATTTCCATGTTGTTAATTTCACACCTCTAAACACGCCATCTTGAAAAAATCTTGTCACCTCCCTTAACTAGCTCACACTAACTTTCTCACCATTTT
>JASPKZ010010501.1:0-62500 GCA_030220185.1 Diploptera punctata
GCATAAACTAACCCCTTATTAATACCATTGAGTTGTCAGGGGCCTTCTTCATCCTTCTAAGATTATGATGGCATGCCTCTAGTAACAAAATTAAATATTAGAGTATTAATTAGAATATATAAATCGGAGTTAATATTTTTGAAAATTAATTTTTTATAACGTAGAGTAAAAATTACATTTTTATTTCGGTATAGTTTAAACAGAGTTCTTTATGCATCCTTACAAACTGTCTAACCTGAACTCAGGTTGTGTTAGACTATTTAATAATTAGTAATTATATTATAGTTACACTTTTGTATTCAACTTGTTTGTCAATATTTTCACTCCTCGATATACTCCAACTTATTATAACATAATTTCCCTTATGCTAGAGCCTTATTTTTATTACGCTTATTCTTTATATTTTACAAAACCCAAACAATGCTGTTATGGATTTTTTTATAGTCCGGCCATTTACACTGGGCTCTAATCATAAATGTTTAGTTAGTTTTTACGACTATTGGCTTTGGTTTAATATTCTTAAACGCAACTCCGATGCTTGGCTGCTCTGTAACATGAGGATGTTCGCTGTCTATGTTCAATTGTTTATCACAAGAGCACAACATAGTATCTTGCCTTATAAACCGCAACATAGGACATCACATCCACTCCATGTCATAATACCATCTCCACTTCTCTCAAACTGAATTCCCTACCACAATAAATAATGGGCCTGCCGGACAATTGGCATCTTTTAAAAGAAACTAATTTTATATTTGCTCTAAACCTCGACTTCATCATTACCCCGTGTAAGAGCCTATATTCTTCGGGCCCGTTTCTCGTATAATTTATCATATAAAAACTATTAGTTATCTATCATTATTATGTAATTAAACTAGTATTATATTATCTGTAAGTATTAGTAGTGTTTATTATCGTATAACAATGTTGTGTGTTGGGTGAGTTTTATGATTTTTACATTTTCTCTCCTTAGAGAGCTTACTTTTAACCAATATCTGTTTATTATCAAATATATTAATTGATATAGAGCACCCCCACGCTTTTGATGGTAAATTATTTTTCTTTTTGTTGATAACTCTAATTTTATTCTATATTGCCGCTGAAGATGATTTTTTTGTTGACCACTTTATTTATCCCAAGCGTATATTGGAATTAAAATTATTTTCATTTTTTAGTTTCTAAATAAAGCGTGTTCTTTTAGTTTTTTAAAAACTATTATTTATTTTCCTTCTAGCCTCCCACGATTATAATACTGTTTAGCATACAGTACTATATATGTTAAGTAATGTACAAAGGAAAGGTGGATTAATCTTTGTCTTCTATGGGCCCGGGCAAGGAAATTGTCGATATAGTCACTCAAAACTTTCAAACTCAATGTTATAAAAAAGGTGGGATCGCAGTACAATTGGAACACCATCTTGAAAGAATGAGTTCAAATCGGATCCCCAAAGCTGTTTATAATTATATACAAGAGGACTAAGATCTCTGGGCCGTCCTATGAAACGCTGGAGAGAAAATTTCTATAGGACGAAACAGGCCTTGGCTTAATACTTGGAAGGAAGAAGAAGTAGAAGATGATGGACAATGTGTTTTGATGGTATTAATTAATGACCCATTTCTATGACATGTTTTGCAAACACTGGATTCTTTTTCTTCTTCTTTCCAAATATTAGGCGAAGGCCTGTTACGATCCCATAGAAAGTTTCCCTCCCAGCGTTGCATAGGACAGCCCAGTGATCTTCGTCCTCTTGGATTAATCATAAACAGCTTTGCGGATCCGATTTGAACTCATTCTTTCTAGATGGTGTTTCACATTTAGTTGATACTGTTTTAATATATTCCAAAATTGGCGTAGTCTTCAATTATTTTAAGATATCGGTGTTCCTTTTCCATCCCATCTGGTGTAACCGGCTGTTCTGCGCATGAATCTCATTTCACAAGCCGTTTATTCTGGTTTCATCATGTTGTCCTTTTTAGTGTCTATGCTTCACTACCCATAGGTCAACACTGGTCTAGCCTAAGTGTTATATAAACGTAATCTGGTGTTTTTTGTACAAGGGATGGTTTCATCAAAACTTACTTACTCTACTTACTCACTGGCACTATCGAAACACGTAGGTTCATGGCCGCGCGGACATAAGCTCTCCATACATCCCTATCACTGAGCTAATGCTTTCCAATCATTCCCTGTATAATCTACTTTCCCTTAAATCATAGTTAATGTTGTTCTCCCACCCTCATTCTTGGTCCTACCAACTGGGCGTTTTCCCTCTGGCTTTCCTACAAGAAGCTTCCATGCACGTCTTTCATCTTCCCCATACGTGCAAACATGTCCTGGCCCATCGCAGTCTACGAGACTTAACTGTTTTTATTATATCTGGCTTCCTATAAAGACCATGTAGTTCATTGTTATGTAGTCTTCTCCATTCATCTGTCTGTTCATCTCTCTTTGGTCCAAAAATGTTCCTAAGAACTTTATTCTCAAATACTCGTAATCTCCTTCCTTCCTCCCTTAAAGTAAGAGTCCATGTTTCGCACCCATATAATGGTTTCATAACTTGATTAATAATTCCCAGCAAAACTAGATTAATTGCAAAAATACATCAAATTAAAGGTAGAATTATGGAAATATGTTATATTGATTTAATGACAGAAATAAAACGGGTGAGCGCGCAAGCAGGGGATGAAGTTTAATGCTATAGATTATCACTTCTCCATTCCAATACATAGATTTGTTTAGTGTTTAAGCGGAAGCATTTCCACGTGAAACAAGTGGCGTTGGACACGTGTAGTACCTGTTAATCGGTTTGTTTATTCATGGCTAATTCGTAATGCATGGCTTTTCGCCCCCCTTGTTAAATATGCATGTCCGGGGATATGAACTGCCCTAAATATCCCCTCCACCCATCATCTCATCTATTGCAACCACACTCCCATTTCTTTCATCGCACTTTTTAAAAACAAAACACTGCCAGATATCTACATTATTTCAACTGAGGACATCACTTGATTTTAAGGAGGGGAGAACGAACCTTATTGCAAACAGAAATAGGTTTATAATTTTCTACTATTTCAGATGTTGTTGTCAGTTGGTGATGCCAACTTGTTAGTTTTAAGTATTTGGAAGATGCCGACTTCGATTTACAACATAATAATAATAATAATAATAATAATAATAATAATATAATAATAATTAATAATAATAATAATCCATCCATAGTAATTCTGCCCGGGGCAGTTCTTTCAACTGCACCATGGCATTTCATGCTACGACCTTTGAAGCTTTACTAGGGAATTGTTAGAGTGGTCAGTAATTCCACGTTGCTTTTCCACACCGATGAATGATGAGTTATGACAGATGACTATGATAATGATAAGGATGATGATAATGGGCCATATGAATTTCGGGGACCATTTGGGCCTTAAGTTTTTCTTGACATTTGCCTTACTGGTGAGGAAAAACCCCGATAAAAACCTCACCCAGAAAAAACTGCCCCGACCGGGGCTCGAACCCCGGCCCGCTAGCGTGACAAGGCAGCACGCTACCTCGAGACCACAGCGATGAACATAATAATAATAATAATAAAATTTGTTGAGGACGAACTGCCAACATAGGTACAATTTTTATCATTATAAATATTTATAATATTAAAAAAGTATATATTTAGAGAGCAGCAAGATGTTCAAAATTAGACTAAATAAGAAATCAACTTTTATAAGATTCATGATGTGTTTCCTTGAGGTATTACTACTCAAAATTAAATGTAAAATTATGAAATATTCACTTGAAAGGTCCGTCTCCCTCTCCTCAAATTAATTAGTAAATTGGAGAGCTTTCGGGACTGGTCATCATCATCGGCAGGATTCCAAACTGGTGTTTCACAACCTGATAAACGAAAACGAACCCAATACATGTAACCCCCTCTACAGATCTTCAGTGAAACACCAGTTTTGAATCCTGCCGATGATGGGACAAGTCCCGAAAGCGCTACAGTTAAATATTAATTAAGTTCAGGAGACGGACCTTTCAGGTGAATATTCCATAATTTTATATTTTAATTTTAAAAAGAAGAAATACTGTCATAAGAGAAAAAATGAATATTGTTATTCAATAGTAGATTATATACGGTATAACAATTAAATTCGTATGGGCACGTACGACGCATGCAAGAAGAAAAGATATCCAGGAAAACAAGTGGAATGGTGTCCCCCTGGAAGAAGGAGGAAAGGAAGACCTCGAAACTCGTGGATGCACGAAATAAGAACTATGAGAGCAAGAGGATTGGAGGACATGGATTGGATGGATAGAGACGAGTGGAGAAAGAAAAATAAAACTGTAGGCACAGAAAGATGTGTAAAAATAAAATTCTGTAGATAAATAAAATATATTAAGATCTATTTTAGATAAAAACGAGGAATTCAAACTGCATAATTGAAAGAAGAATAACTGATGGGAGAAGAATCAGTGTTATGTTGATGAATCAGTGCTTTGGAATAGAAAATAGTATACCGAACGAAGAAAATTATATTTTCAAGTTCTGTTAAAAAGCATTTTAATTATATGGGTTCGAAACCTGGACAGTAAGTAGAAAACAAGCCAACAAGCTATTAAGCAGTTAGAAATGGATTTTTGGAGGCATCGACAAGAATTACAAGAAGGGATAAAGTTAGAAACAGCACAATAAGGGGAAATCATGCAAGTTAAAAAAACATATAAGAAAAATAAAAGAAAAAGTTTGAAATGGTATGGGCACCTCATAAAATTAAGAAGAATAAATACGAAAGAAGATCCCTGATTGGAAAGCTAATGGAAGAAGTGGAAGAGGCAGACCTAGAGAACGTTGGAGAGATGGAGTGAGGAGAAGTATGGAATAAAAGATTTGAGGGAAGAAAATGCTTTAAGACACTAACTTCTTGCGACAAATCACTTTAGGTTGAAGAAGAACACTGAATTGTGGAATATTTTATATATAAAATCAATGTTTGTGTGTTTTGTTGGTTTGTTTGTTTGGTTCGTATTCTATGCGCGGCCATACCGTTTGATCCGATTTCGATGGGGTTTTTTTTGCAAAATGCTCAGAAGATTCCCGGGATGAACATAGGCTATAAGAGAGTTGTGATATTCAACCCCTCACCCCTAAACATAACCGTCTGTAGTGAAAAACGTGAAATAAAGTCCCTATTTTGACGCTTAAATGGCTTACGCTGCCTAAACCATGAACAAATACACCAAATTAATGACACACAGAATTGAATATCTCAAAAACTCTACAAAAAAGTCTGCGACAGCATACTGTTTATCTTTTACGGATAACTCACAATAACCATTTTTGTTTTTCATTGATGCCAAGAAATCGGGATAAGTCTATTCCCGGATAAGCGTGCTCTGCCCATACTGTTCATCCGATTGAGATGGGACTTTTTGAAAAATGTTCAGGAGATTCCAGGGATGCACATAGGCTATAAGGGAGTTCTATATACTGAACCCCTTCACCCTAAAAATCACCATTTGTAGTGAAAAAACGTGAAATAAATGTCCCTATTTTGACGCTTAAATGGCTTACGCTGCCTAAACCATAACAATACACCAAATAAAAATGTACACAGAATTGAACATCTCAAAACATTCTACAAAAAAGTCCGCGACAGCATATGTTTATCTTCTACGGATAACTCGCAATAACCATTTTTGTCTTCATTGATGTCAAGAATATCGGGATAGTCGATTCCCGAACAGTGCACGGCTGGTGGTATATTAGCATTTATTTATGAGTAGCAGCGCACGCCGGGTATTAGCTAGCTTACTAATAAATAAATATTAAATTATTGTATTGTCACGGGTCCTTCACACGCATATAAAGTTTCAAGTCGATCCAATGTTTCTATGTGGGTGAAAATCGTGTTCAAAAATTCCGTTACACAGATACTAAGACACTTTTTTTTTGGTTTTCTGATGATTCTGGCCATGATTTTAGAAACAAAATATAAAATTATTTTATTGTCACGGGTCTTTTACAAGGATACAAAGTTTCAAGTCGATCCAATGATTATAAGAGGGTGGAAATCGCGTTGAAAGATTCCGTTAGATAGATAGGTAGATAGACAGATAGATACAGATCAAGCTAATATAAGCGTGTAAAAATATTTAAGACAAACCCGCAGTTCCAACAAGGTTTCAAACTGATTTCAGAGTCAAATAAATCTTCATTAAGTTTCATATCAGAAGTAAATGCTGAAGCGATAAATGATTGTTCTTTTTTACACTCTTTATATTAGCTTGACCTGTATCTTATCCCTCTATCCTATCTATCTATCTATCTATGTAACGGAATCTTTCAACGCGATTTGCACCCACTTAAAATCATTGGATCGACTTGAAACTTGGTATATACTTTGTGAGGACCCGGTGACATACAATAATTTCATATTTATTTTCTAAAATCCTGGCCATAATCATCAGAAAATCATAAAAAATTGTTTTTGTATCAATGTAACGGAAACTTTCAACGCGATTTTCACCCCTTAGAAATATTGAATTGACTTGAAACTTTGTATACGTGTAGAGGACCCGTGACAATACAATAATTTCATTTTGTTTTTCTAAATTCCTGCCAGAATCATCCGAAAATAAAAAAAAGAATAATACTGGTATAAATAGGTTGCGGACCATTGTCGAGTTTTTAGTCAATCGTTGTAAGAGCTCAGTTGGTAGAGCAGTGAACTCTTAGTGGTATATTATTTCAGTAATCCATAGGTCGCTGGTTCAAATCCGGCTGGGAGGGTTTTATTTTATAGAAAGAGTATTACTTTTAGCTCATACTACAATAGTAATCGAATTTAAAGATATTTACATTTTCATCTTATTCTGTAAAATATTAAAACTAAAAAATAAATAATAAATAATAGTTTTAAAAAAACTAAAGAACACGCTTTAATTAAAAACTAAAAAATGAAAAATAATTGTAATTTGCAGTACGCTTGGGATAAAATAAAGTGGTGAACAAAAAAATCATTTCCAACATATATAGAATAAAATTAGAGTTATCAACAAAAATAAAATAATTTTACCATCAAAACGTGGGGTGATTTTTATGATTTTAGATTTTCTTCTTATAGACCTTACTTTTACCAATATCTGTTTATTATCAAATATATTAATTGATATAGAGCACCCCACGCTTTTGATGGTAAAATTATTTTAATTTTTGTTGATAACTCTAATTTTATTCTATATGTGTTGGAGATGATTTTTTTGTTCACCACTTTATTTTATCCCAAGCGTATTGGAAATTAAAATTGTTTTCCATTTTTTAGTTTTTCTAATAAAGCGTGTTCTTTTAGTTTTTTTAAAACTATATTTATTTAACGTTAAGATTACAGGAGGTGTTAAAAATTGAAAATTAAATTTAAAAAAAATATTGTATTAGATGAATTGGTGGATTGAGTGAATAAGACGTAACAAATGAGTTGGATGATGGGAAAATGTTAGGCGGAGAAAAAGATATTCAACCTGCTTTTTACAAACTAATTGCCTGTTACTGCCATCTACGAAGGGAATTTAAAAAAATAACTGCTCCCATTTTCCCCTTTGCATGGTATATTGTGAAGACGACAATTCTTTAAAACGATTACAAGATTTAAAAAGAGCACGTTGAACAAAGGAGAAGATTAAACCCAGAGCTACATTTCTAAACCACACAGAAAAAAAAAGTAGTAAGAGAAAAAGCACTTAAATCTCTCAATTCTACGTTATCATAGACTGCATCACCGACCTTTGCGCAAGTAAACCCACTTGTTTCCCCATCATTATCCCATGTTGTGTAATCCCTAATTCATATATAATTCGCGTCCCACAACTCAAATGCGTGAGATTTACTACGAAATGGTATATTTATTTTGAGAAATACGTACCTAGGTTCTTTTGAAAGAGGAATCCGATTCGTAAAAAAAAACTATGTTAAAATGTTAATTTTTTAAAATTTGTACCGGATATATCAGAATATACGAATTTTCATCATCATCGTCATCAACAACGAGGATTAAGCCCAATGGCCTGTTCCGATCTGATTATAGGTCGAATTGGTTCATCCATCTCTTCAATGATCTTCCCAACATTCTTCTCCCTTTTGGTTTATAATTATACATTCTTCTTGGTATGCGCTGTTCATTCATTCGTAATACGTGCTCAAGATAAGCGTTTTGATAATATTTTATTCTTTCACAGAGATTAAATATATTAAGTTATGTTCTTGTATCTTCGTTTTTCTTTTTATCGGTCCTTTGGTATCCTGCTATTGCTCCCAACATCTTCATTTCATCATCATCTCACATCACTCCAGGGATTAGGCAATTGCCCGTTCCGACTTCATAATGCAGCAGCCCAACGTCTTCTAGGTCTTCCAACATCACGCCTTCCTCTTGCTTGATAATTTCTTGCTAACAATGGATATCTCTCCTTACTCATTCCATCCATGTGATCAATCCATTTCTGTCTGTAATTCGTGACTTTAGTCCCGCGCCGTAGCCGAGCGGTTAAGGTAGGAAGCCTTGGCGCAGAGCTACAGGACTTGCGCTGGTTCGAGTCTCCATGGGGGAAGACATTTTCTCATGGTATTTCAGCCAGTATGGGACCGGTGCCCACCTAGCATCGTGAGGCAATTGGGTAGCTACAATAAGTAGCGGCTCCAGGTTGAGGAACCAGCTATAACGGCTGGGGGACTCGACATGCTAACCACATGTCACCCCTACACTGGCTGTAGATCATCTACCTCTGTGATTGACATATGTGGATGTGAAGGGCCAACAGCCGGCTGGTAAAAGGGCAACCGCTGAAAAGTGGAAAGACCCTCAATCGGAATTCGTGACTTTATCCAATAAAGGCTGTACTTTCAATTCTTCTCTTATATCCTCATTTCTTATTCTATCAAGTCTTGTACATCCTTTAACTTGTCTTAGGAACCGCATCTCTGCCATCTATATTCTATCCTTCTGTATTTTCACTGGAGCCCAAGTTTCACATCCATAAAATATTGTGGGAAGCGCCATAACATTATATATTTTTATCTTGGTCTCTTTTCTAATTTTATTTTGAATGTTCTCTGTATTGTTCCACACACCCGTCTGAAATTTATTTATTTTGGAGTCAATATCTCTTTCCACATCTTCATTTCAGCAGCCTCTATTTGTTTACTATCTGCAATCTACGAATTTAAGTTGTATAAAACTTCGGACTCTATCACTGTTTTATCATCATAGTATTGCCACGTTGGCTTGTTATGGTATGAAGTCATCTTTTAAGGGTTCTTGCTAGAGATATATTTCCTTTGGAATGGTAATTTAAAATCTGACGAGGGATGCGGGTTCGATCCATGCGGGGAATAGACTCTACTTGTCAGTGACTAAGTTTCACCGGCTACAGAACTACGCCGGTAGAACGTTTAATTGGACGTGGAATAAATGTCACACCACCATTTGTCCAGAATCTAAGATGGTAGTCACTAACTGATTACCTTCTTTTTGGCCAGCAACCAATTTAAATCAAATTATGTTGCTTTCGAGTCTTTAATAATTACAATCAGGTTGTATTCACTTATTATTTCTTCTTCTACTACAAGGTTTAGGCTATGCAGCCTGTTCCGGCGAAGTTAAAAGTGGAGTCCATCTTCTACGTGGTCGGCCAACATCTCTCGTTCCTCTGGGATTATACAGGAAGGTTCTTTTTGGTATTCTTTCGTTGTTCATTCTCATTAAGTGTTCTGTCCATTTCTTATTATTTTCGCTGATTTTATCTTCAATTTTATATATATTTAATTTTTCTCGTATAGTTTCATTCCTTATTCTATCCGCTCTTGTGCATCCTTTCACATTACGTAAAAACAGCATTTCCGCAGTCTGTATCCTGCTTTTATCCCCTGATTTCATTATCCAATTTTCACTTCCATACAACAACAAAGGAACAGCCATTGTTTTATATAATTTAAGTTTCGTATCTTTCCTTGTTTTCCGACCTCAGGTTCTTTTTATGGTTCCACAAATAGCCTGAAATGTATTTACTTTATTTTCTATATCTCTATTTTCTCTATAAGTTATATCAAATCCTAAATATTGGAAATGTGGGGTTGCTGATCCCCCATCGGGCGCCTCCCCAAGTGGTGGTTAGGGGAATGCCTCCTAAATATAGGTGGTACCGGGGGAAATGAAATACCCGGGGTGAACCAAAATCAGCATAGCGTCTGTTCCAGATTGGACGGCTATAATGGGCAGGTAGAGCTCAGAGCCGAAGAGAAGGCAATCTACCTAAGGGAAGGCACCCTAAAAACAAAGCTGAAGCAAGTTGGGAGGCTGTAAGGTGGCAATCCCACCACCCAACTATATCTGCGCAGCCCTTGTAAGGCGGCCAGATGAATTTTCTATTACTAAAAAGCGAAGGAGAAAGCCGGACGGAAACACTGATGATGGACCAGGCACTTATTATTTTATTATTATATTATTTTACCTTATTATCACGTCTGTCTACCACAATCTTACGTTAAAATACCGAGAAAAAACCAAACTGCGGTGGTAAAAGTCAAAAAAACAGCTCATTACTTCGATTTAACTTCTTCAGACAATTCTTTGGACTAACTGATATAGAGAAATAAGCTCTCCTTATATCCTTATCCTGTGCTAATGTTTTCCAATCATCGCCAATATAACCTACTTCCCTCAAATCATAGTTAATGCTATTCTCCCAACTCATTCTTGGTCTACCAACTCGGCGTTTTCGATCTGGTTTTCTACAAGAAGCTTCCATGCACCTCTTTCGTTCCACATTCGTGCTACATGCCCTGCCCAACGCTGTCTACGAGACCTAACTGTTCTCATTATATCTGGCTTCTTACAAAGACCATGTAGTTCACTGTTATAGTCTATAATCTTCTCCATTCATCTGTCTGTTCATCTCTCTTCGGTCCAAACAGTTTCCTAAGAACTTTATTCTCAAATACCCGTAATCTCCTTTCCTCCCTTAAAGTAAGAGTCCATGTTTAACACCCTTATAACTGGGAGAATAACAATTTATATGTTTTGGATGTGTATTAACTTACTCATTATTTTAATAACTTAAAAAAACATAGATTATTTTATGATAATATAAATGATAGTTTAAAAAAACTAAAAAAACACGCGTTATTATAAAGCCGTACTAAAAATTTAAAAAATATTTCAATATCCAACACGCTAGGGATAAAATTAAAGTTGTCAGCAAAAAAAAATCTCCAACACATCTAGAATAAAACTAGAGTTATCTACAAAAAAATAATTTTACCATCAAAAGCGTGGGGTCCTCTATATCAATTAATATATTTGATAATAAACACATATCGGTAAAAAGTAAAGGCTCTAAGAAGTAAACCTAAAAACCATAAAAAAAGCACCCCACGCTTTCGATGGTAAAATTATTATTATTATTTTGTAGATAACTCTAGTTTTGTTCTAGATGTGTTGGAGATGATTTCTTTGTTGACCACTTTAATTTTATACTAAGCATGTTTAAATTAAAATTGTTTTTTTATTTTTTAGTTCGGTTTTTAATAAAGCGTATCGTATTACTTTTTTAAAACTATTATTATTTTATTACTATTTTTTAGTTTAATTGGTTGTCATAAACCGGAATCCCATGAAAATGTTTGGACTAAAAAGTCGATAAGTCCGCAACTATTATTACCGGTTTTTATTTTTCTGATTTCCTGATGATCCTGACCAGGATATTAGAACCAATTATGAAATTGTTGTATTGTCATTGGTCCTCTACAAGTATACAAAGTTTCAAGTCGATCCAATGTTTTTAAGTGGGTGAAAATCGTGTTCCAAGATTCCGTTACATAGATACAGGTCAAGCTAATATAGATTAGATTAGATTTATTTAGCCTGGTGGAGTTAAGGCCATGTGGCCTTCTCTTCCACTCACCAGGACAAACATATATTACATCAGAATATAACAATCTTAATTAACTCTAATATTAAACACTAAGTAAAAATTTGATCAAAAGATAATATCTAATATACGTATTACGATCTATAATACAACCAGTTAATATTGGTTAAAATTAAGACTAAAACTAATAATAAAATGTATACAAGCAAGACATATTAAATTGTCCCTGTCTAGTGTATATTAAATCAGGAAAATAATGAGATATAGAAAACTAATTTTACGATTATACAATATTATGTAAAACAAAACAAATAAAAATATTTGTTATTCTTAATATTATTTTCATAAATAATTAAATATATTAATATTGCTAAAAGAATACTATCAATGAGGTGTATAAGTTAGTCTGTTATTAAATAATTCTTTTAGTTTATTTTTGAAGGATGTTATAGTTTGACAGTCTCTGACATAGGGCGGAAGGGAATTCCATGTTTTGGTAAGTGACACCGTAAAAGATAATGAATAATATACATTGTGATGAGGAGGGATATAAAGGACAATGTGCTGATGGGATCGAGTGTCAAGATTATGTGTGTCGGATAGTCTGATGAAGCGGCGTGATAAATAATTAGGCGATGATGTGTGAAGTATTTTATAGAGAAGGGATAGGGAATGGACAGTTCTACGATCTCTTAGACGAAGCCACGATAATTGTTCCAGGGACTGTGTAACATGGTCAAATTTGCGAATACCACAAATATAAGATGTGTAAAATATATGTATTAGGAAATAAAATTAATGTAATTTCAATATCTACCATAATTTGTGCTACATCGTTGAATTCACATAAATTTGTTAATATGTTTTATATTGGGTTGATTTGTAAAACAAAAGAGTAATTTGTATTATTTAAAATTTGCTAAAACGTATATCCCCTTATAATCCGCTGTATTTCGTGATTAAATTTGTTATTTTATGAGATTTGTGTACAATTAGAGTCGTGGTTTGCGCGGTTAGAATATTTGATTAATCTGGTAAACTGAACAGCAATTACTGGCAAGTCTGTAAACCGGGCTGATTGCGTTAAATAAGTTTTTGTGTTTACAATTAAGCACAATGCAAATTGTCTGATTTCGCGGTAAATCCCTTGATGTTACTTATCTTGTGCAGTAAGTATCTTTAGCACAACTAGATCATCCTTTTTTATTTACATATATTGGCAAGGGTTGTACAAGGACCTGTCTGCTTCTTCCATATCCTTTATCTGATGGGCCACAAACTATTCAACAATTCAAATTTAATTGTTATCACTGTGTTCATTTGTTCTTTCTATCAATTAATAATAATAATATATATGATGCGAAGTTTAGAAATTATTTTTACAGAATCGAGGAAAATGTTTAAAAACCGAAGGGTAGCGAGGTTTTTTAATTTCCGAGATTCTGTACAACATTTCACAAACTTGCGTTGTACGTTATTTTTTTGCGCGATGGTGTATTCAAAATAATAATTAATAGGAAATTAATAAATATGGATTTTCATCAAGTAAACACCAACTCAATTGATTATTTAATAACATCTTTGTTGGAAATATTTCCATTCATTATAAACACTTGACTAACGTTAACAGTGTGGGCAATGTTTATTAGTTTAAACTACAGGGGGCCGTGAGATCAATTTAGTGATAAAATGGCGCAAAGTACGTATTTATTGTTTTATTGTTTGAAATAAAATGCAAATTGTCTGATTTTGCGGTAAATCCCTTGATGTTACTTATCTTGTACAATAAGTATCTTTAACACAAATAGATAATCCTTTTTTTATGTACATACATTGGAACTATGATTTGAGGGAAGTAGATTATACAGGGAATGATTGGAAAGCATTAGCTCAGGATAGGGATATATGGAGAGCTTATGTCCGCGCGGCCATGAACCTAAGGGTTCGATAGTACCAGTGAGTAAGTAAGTAAGTAGGTATATTGGCAAGGGTTGTACAAGAATCGGTCTGCTTCCTCCATATCCTTTACCCGATGGGCCACAAACTATTTAACTTTCTCAAACTTAATTTTTATCAATGTGTTCATTTGTTCTTTCTATCAGTTAATAATATTATATTATGATGCGAGGTTTGGAAGTGGTTTTTATAGAATCGAGAAAAATGTTTAAAAAACCGAGCGAGAGCGAGGTTTTTATTTCCGAGACTGTAAAACACTTCACAATTATTGCGCGATGGTGTTTTCAAAATAATAAATAATAGTAAAATAATAACATCTTTGTTGGAAATATTTGCGTTCATTATAAACAATTGACTAACGTTAACAGTGTGTGCAATGTTTATTAGTTGAAACAACAGGAGGCCTTGAGAACAATTATTGATAACATGGCCGCAAGTACCTATTTATTGTTTTATATTGTTTCAAAGAAAGTTCAATTAATTTAAAATGCAGTGATTTGTTTTGTATAATGTATATTAACACTACCTTTTGGATATTTTTTTGTATATATATATTGGATGTAGTATACATAGAGGACTGTGATTTTACTTCCCACACGAGGTCTGTAATATGTAATATTACAGAATAGTTATTTAGGTTGGCAACCTCGAAATGTAGGACGTTGAACTTCAATAATGGTCGCCGTAGCCTAAGTACGACAAAACACACTATCACGTAAAAAAATATATTATTTAAAATTGATTATGTAAATTTATTGCATCCTGAAAATAAATTAACTTTATTTATCCCATATGAACCCTGTACAGTTCAATTGACAATGTATTAATCTCCATAACGCAAATATTAAAACTTTTTAGACCAGCCTCGGATGAACGAAATATTGGATTTTGGATGGTAAAAAGCTGTTCTGCCAAGAATCACTGGGAACAAAATTTACTAACTTGAAGAAAATGCGTCCAGAGTTAGGGAAGAAATCGGCAATTTCTACAATGGAAAACGGGTACCAAGGCAAGCGGATTTCTAATATGCTGGTTGACTACTCTTGGATCAAGAAGAGAGATATTTCAGATGTAAAATATGCCCGAACATCACTATCTACCACTTTCTAGGTAAGTCAGAATGAGTAGTATTTAAAAACGTAAAATGAATATCACACAAAATCCCTCGCCTGATCGGCAAAAAATGAAATGATATTTGAATTCATCATGAAAAAATACTTACAAGAATATATTATTTTATTCTTGTGAAAAAAAAGTTCATTTTTGTAGACCAATGAATTAATGACAGGAAGTCTCCAACGCTATATGAAAATCGTGAGACCATGTTGAGACAAAAATGGACACTAAAGTACTCAATGGAGGCTGACACGTTGGCAAAACATCCGCGGAATACAAAGACCAAAATAGAATAAGCTCTTCAGAAATATATGGAAGGCATTGGCCAAGAACTGCATGAAACATACCTAGAAAGAAGTGAGAATACTTAAGATAACAAGAGAAATGACCGAAAAATATATTAAAATTAATTTGACATAATCAAAACATGCATAAAGTAATCTAAATGAACAAACATGCAAGTAGCTTACCACGTGAGATATGTAGAACCCACACTCTTTGAGGAGACCTTTGCACTTAATTCTATATTTTAGTCTAATATTTTATTATAATTTAATTTCATCCTAATGACAATCAATTAACTAAAGATTAAAGAATATTAAACACACTCTATATATTAGGATACAAATATTGAAAGTTATTATCATTTGCGTAGAATTTTAGAGGCTTTCTTCTTGCTGTACAGTCAATTAGCTGGTATTGTTCACATTTGTGGTCACATAGCTTGCAGAGGCACTGGTTTTATGCGAAGTGGAACGCTTTTTGGGTACATATTCTGTAGTGGAATCCATGTGTGCTGGTCCTCGTGAACACGTGTCTCAGGGAGAAGTTCGGTTCCTTCCATTCTTCAGTATTCATCGCTGGGGTCAGGAAGAATCCGCGGTCTGTATCCTCTGCTTTTTCTGATTTCTCTCGTATGTGTGCTTCGTTGGCTGGGGTGTGTGGCAGGTTGTATTTCTCTGATGAAGATGTCAGTCTTGGTTAGATGGTACCACCTAATGGCAATCAATAGAGACCGGATTATATGCATTTGATTGTTGCATTAGCATATTTAGACATTTTCACCTATTATTGCAAATTTTAACTAAAATCTAGTGATAACGCATATTTTTCGTTTATATTACAACATTTTAAAAATCTGTGTTTTTTATAATAAACGATCTCGAGAGTGCAGAGGCTTTGGCAGTTTGTCAATGCAAGGAAGCATTTAACGATTCCAGCATTAAAAAACATAGCTGTGATTAGCACTCATTTTTCCCACATACTTTACTTACTTACTAACTGGCACTATCGAACCCGTAGGTTCATGGCCCCGCGGACATAAGCTCTCCATACATCCCTATCCTGAGCTAATGCTTTCCAATCATTCCCTGTATAATCTACTTCCCTCAAATCATAGTTAATGTTATACTCCCACCTCATTCTTGGTCTACCAACTGGGCGTTTTCCCTCTGGCTTTCCTACAAGAAGCTTCCATGCACGTCTTTCATTCCCCATACGTGCAACATGTCCTGCCCATCGCAGTCTACGAGACTTAACTGTTCTTATTATATCTGGCTTCCTATAAAGACCATGTAGTTCATTGTTATGAAGTCTTCTCCATTCACCTGTCTGTTCATCTCTCTTTGGTCCAAATATTTTCCTAAGTACTTTATTCTCAAATACTTGTAATCTCCTTTCCTCTCTTAAAGTAAGAGTCCATTCCCACATACCTACAACTATTAAAAAGCTTGAAACGCAAGGTTTGGCGTTGATTGAATCTATTCAGTTAATGGATACAATTCGACAACTGAACTCATCATTGCCGAAGTATTACCGAGCAAACTAAAAGAAAAGTTTGAAAATATTTTGAACGATAATCCAAGCATTGAATCTTTGTGACTATTTAACTCATGCCCCAAATGGGAGTCAATGACCAATCACGTTTCAATGATTTCTGTTTTACAACCAATCAGAGTCGTGTTTCACCAAATATTTATCAGTGTTATAATTACCATATTAAAGAAAGCTCCTCCTTACAATATTGCGTTTCTTGGCAATAAATAGTATGATCTGGTTGCAGTGATAAACAAAAAGAAAGCAGTAGAAGCGTACCTATTGTTTCTCATTTGTTTTCAAACATCGCCGTTTACATTAAATATATAAATATTTTAAAATAACTATAGTTAAATAATGATTTGTGTAGTAAACAGCTTATTTTATTCGTTAAATAGTCCTAACAAATGCCCACTCTTGATTTCCAAATTCTCATAAGTAATGCCACGAGTGATTTCCGAATTATCGATAAATTCACGACTCACGAAGTGAGGAGTGAATTTTATCTAGAGAATTTGGAAATCAAGAGTGGCATTTGTTAGGACTATTTAACGAATAAAATTAAGCTGTTTACTCACAAATCATTATTTAACTATAGTTATTTTAAAATATTTATATATTTAATGTAAACGGCGATGTTTGAAAACAAATGAGAAACGATAGGTACGCTTCTACTGCTTTCTTTTGTTTATCACTGCAACCAGATCATACTATTTATTGCCAAAGGAACGCAATATTGTAAGAATGCTCTCTAGTGGAGAAAAATGAAACACATCAATCTGTATATTAATTCATTTTTGATGTCGTATGATGTAAATATGACAATTATATATTTTTCTTCGATTATTACCTGGGAAAAAAATACATTTAAGAAAGTGCAAACAGTGGTTTCTTTTTTTGGTGGTATAATCAATTGCTACAAATGTTGACATGTAAGCACTATTATATACAATCTGGTAGCCGTATTTGTTATAGGCTCAGTCACTGCAAAATAACGGTCAGACCTGTTCAGAATATTAAAAAGGAGGAGCTTTGTTTAATATATGATAATCCTAACACTGATAAATATTTCGTGAAACACGACTCTGATTGGTTGTAAAACAGAAATCATTGAAACGTGATTGGTCATTGACTCCCATTTGGGGCATGAGTTAAATAGTCTAGATAAATTCACTCCTCACTTCGTGAGTCGTGAATTTATCGATAATTTGGAAATCACTCGTGGCATTACTTATGAGAAATTAATAGTTTTATAAGTGTGACGGGCGAGCTTTTGCCAAAAAAAAAATAAGTGCCAAAATAGCACCCAAATTCAAATACTGTCCAGTTGCTTCAGTTGACGTAGAGCGGTCCTTTTCTGTTTATAAACATATTCTGAGCGATGGAAGACACAACCTTACTACCGAACATTTGGAACAGTACCTGATAGTATCTGTTTACAATAGTAGCAAAATGTAGAATATTTTAATTTGTGAACAATACTTTTGCCTGATATTTTTGTTAATTTATGATTATCAGCGACTATTTAACTCATGCCACAAATGCTAATCAATGACCAATCACGTTTCAATCAATGTTATTTTACAACCAATGACAGACGTGTTTCACCTCGCTCTTTATTGATTTCTCTTTACCAGCTCCTGCTTTTGTGATAAAGAAAGCTCCTCCTTTTTAATGTTCTGAACAGGTCAAAGCATTGTTTTTCTCCAACAAATTCATTGAATATAGCAAATAATGAAAAGATTCCTTGATTTTACTGAGTTGTTTACTAAAAAATAAATTTAATAACCCGTAATGTTGATTATGATATATAGTTTGATGTGTTTCATTATTTCTCCACTTGGGTGCGCTCTTACAATATTGCGATATTATTTGGCAATAAATAATATGATCAAGCAGCAGTGAATGAACAACATAACCTCACATTTCTTATTTGTTTCAAACATCGCCGTTTACATTAAATATATAAATATTTTAAAATAACTATAGTCAAACAATGATTTTAGAGTAAACAGCTTAATTTTTATTCGTTAAATAGTCCTAACAAATGCCACTGTTGATTTCCATATTCTCTAGATTAAATCACTCCTCACCTCGTGAGTCGTGAATTTATCGATAATTTGGAAATCACTCGTGGCATTACTTATGATAACATTATAATATTAATAAATGAATAATAAAAATTACAAATTATTATATAAAACTATTATTCTAACAGTTACATGGAAGCGAAACATTGGACTCATACTTTAAAGGAGGAAAGGAGATTAAGAATATTTTGAGAATAAAGTTCTTAGGAACATTTTTGGACCAAAGAGAGCTGAACAGAGAGGTTGAATGGAGAAGACTGCATAACAGTGAATTACATGGTCTTTATAGGAAGCCAGGTATAATAAACAAGAGTCAAGTCCCGTAGACTGCGATGGGCAGGGCATGTTGCGCGTATGGGGAATGAAAGACGTGCATGGAAGCTTCTTGTAGGAAAGCCAGAGGGAAAACGCCCAGTTGGTAGACCAAGAATGAGGTGGGAGAACAACATTAACTATGATTTGAGGGAAGTAGATTATACAGGGGATGATTGGAAAAAATTGGCTCAGGATAGGAATATATAGAGAGCTTATGTCCCACGAGGCCATGAACCTAAAGGTTCGATAGTGTCAGTGAGTTAGTTATGTTAATTTATAAATAAAACATCCAATAAAGTAATTATTATTATTTTTTTATTATTTGATTATTCTATATATTGACAATTTGCATGCAGATTTTAAGCCTTTTGCATGCACTATTTCGAGCTTGTTATGTTGCATACAATCCGGTCTCTAGTAATCATAAAATAAATAATTACTGGTACAAAAACAATTTGAATTAGTACAAGGCAGTCTTTGTAGTAGATAAACTGGATCTCACTGGTTCAGTAATATGGCTTTCCAGCCAGAGCAGAGATACTCTTTCAAATAACTAACTCACTGGCACGATCGAATCGCATGTTCATAAGCTCTCCATACTTCCCTATATTCAGCTAATATTTTCCAATCATCCCCTGTATAATCTACTACCTTCAAATCATAGTTAATATTTTTCTCCCACCTCATTCTTGGTTTACCAACTGGGCGTTTGCCTCTGCTTTTCCTACAAGAAGCTTCCATGCACGTCTTTCATTCCCCATTCTTGCCACTTGTCCTGCCCATAGCAGTCTACGAGACTTAACTGTTCTCATTATATTTGGCTTCCTATAAAGACCGTGCAATTAATTGTTATGCAGTCTTCTCCATTTACCTGTCCATCGCTCTTTGGTCCATAAATATATTTTAAAACTCTTTTTAAAAAATTTACGAAGGAATTGATTCCTACACATACACCAGTATTTTAACTAATCCTATTAAAATGTTCGTTATGACATTATATTTATGCCTATCTGCATAGAAAACTAATCAAAATTTCCAATAATTTAAAAATCATTACACTGTATGTAATAATATTGTATGACATTGTTCATTTTATAATTGACAAATACGTTGTGTATTCCTACATAGATCAACTCACTTTAAATCAATTACAGTAAAAGCTCCTTATTCGTGATTGCCTTATCCGCGTTTCCATTATTCGCGGATTAAAAGATTATTACACAGTTCCTGTATTGGCGACTTAAAATTTGACTCATTAATTAAATGAAAATAAAACCTAGTTTTATTTGATTTTTATATTGATTTATTCGCGGATCCAGTCGGTATAGCAGAAGGATTAGAATCCTGTATTAATGCATCGGCACTTTTTTACTGCAGGCACGTGCCAAGGCGGCTTTTACAAAGATTGATTCAAACCAATTGGACAAATTTAATATCAAGGTAAAACAAGTCTTATTGTCATTAAGCGCTAAATTCATTGTTAAAGGTCACCGCCGCAGTATTTCACGTGCTGTTATGTCCCATTACACAAGTGGTTATGGCAGAAAATAATTACAGACTCTTTAATGTTTCATAAAATAGAGTTAACAAAACAACTTTAATTTTATCATCATCATCATCATCATCATAGTACATTCACGAATTTAGGCCATTTGTTGACCTGTTTCGGTCTCAAGAGAAACACCATCCAAAAGTATTTTGAGTGGACGTCCTGGTCTTCTTCTTCCTGCAGGTTGATATCTTAACAATTGTTTGGGTATCCTGTGATCTTCCATTCGATGAACATGTTGCATCCATCTTGACTTATAATCAGAAATTTTGTTTTCTAAAGGTTCCATGTGTAATTCTTCTAATATGTCTTCATTTTTTTGTGATCTAGTAGTGTGTATCCTGCAGTCCTCCGAAGGTATCTCATTTCAGCAGATCTAAGTCTCTGTATATCCTTCTGTTTCAACGTCCATACTTCGCTACCAATACAAAAGAGTTGGAAGAAGCCAGTGTTTATACACCTTTTAATCTTGAATGCTTTTGGACTAACTTTGGCTTGAAGATAGAATTTATTAACCCTAAAATTCTTAAAAATGTAGATATTTTTGAATTTACATCCTTTTCTTCTTCATTATGAGATATTGCATCCTAGATATGTGAAATTATTCACCTGCTCCAAAATTTTATTGTCCAGTACAATTTTACTTCTGACATAATCTACACCTTGAAAATGCCATAATTTTTGTTTTTTATGTAGACTTCTTCAAACCATATATAATTTTAGATAAAATTAAATGACTCACAACTTTGTAACAAAACTATAACCCCAATGTACCTTAGGTGAAATAGGGTTTATAAATTTCGGATATTAAAACATAATAAAATAAAAACACTAAGTTTATGCAGTAGTTGTCCATTTTGACACGATGCGTTTACATAATGCGAAGTGATTTTCGCCATATTAAGGAGTAAAGCTATCCAATTTTACTATTAATAAATAATAGTTTTAAAAACTAAAAGAACACCCTTTATTAGAAAACTAAAAAATGAAAAATAATTTTAATTTCCAATACGCTTGGGATAAAATAAAGTGGTCAACAAAAAAATCATCTCCAACACATATAGAATAAAATTAGAGTCATCAACAAAAAGAAAATTTTACCATCAAAAGCGTGGGGTGCTGTATATCAATTAATCTATTTGATAATAAACAGATATTGGTAAAAGTAAGCTCTCTAAGAAGAAAATGTAAAAATCATAAAAAGCACCCCACGCTTTTGATGGTAAAATTATTTTCTTTTTGTTGATAACTCTAATTTTATTCTATGTGTGTTGGAGATGATTTTTTTGTTGACCACTTTATTTTATCCCAAGCGTATTGGAAAATTAAAATTATTTTTCATTTTTTAGTTTTCTAATAAAGCGTGTTCTTTTAGTTTTTTAAAACTATTATTTATTTTTTATTTTTTAGTTTTTAATATTTTAGAGAATTAAGATAAAAATGTAAATATCTTTAAATTCGATACTATTGTAGTATGAGCTAAAAGTAATACTCTTCTATAAAAAAAAACACCCTCCCAGCCGGATTTGAACCAGCGACCTATGGATTACTGAAATTATATACCCACTAAGAGTTCACTGCTCTACCAACTGAGCTCTTACAACGATTGACTAAAAAACTCGACAAAGTCCGCAACCTATTATACCAGTATTCATTTTTGTTTATTTTCGGATGATTCTGGCCAGGATTTTAGAAACAAAATATGAAATTATTGTATTGTCACGGGTCCTCTACACGTACACAAAGTTTCAAGTCAGTAATCCAATGTTTCTAAGTGGGTGTGAAAATCGCGTTGAAAGATTCCGTTACATTGATACAAAAACACTTTTTTTATTTTGTTGGATGATTATGGCCAGGATTTTAGAAAATAAATATGAAATTATTGTATTGTCACGGGTCCTCTACAAATATACAAAGTTTCAAGTCGATCCAATGATTTTAAGTGGATGAAAATCGCGTTGAAAGATCCGTACATAGATAGATAGATAGATAGATAGATAGATAGATAGATAGATAGATAGATAGATAGATAGATAGATAGATAGATAGATAGATAGATAGATAGATAGATAGATAGATAGATAGATAGATAGATAGATAGATAGATAGATAGATAGATAGATAGATAGATAGATAGATAGATAGATAAGATAGATAGTATATATAGATAGATAGATAGATAGATAGATAGATAGATATATAGATATATAGATATATAGATATATAGATATATAGATATATAGATATATAAGATATATAGATATATAGATATATAGATAGATAGATAGATAGATACAGGTCAATGGTAATACAAAGCGTTGTAAAAAATGGCTTTATTCTTTTATTTTCAGAATGCATCTGCTCATATTAGATAGTATTTCCAGGAAGAGAGAACCATCAAAAGGAAAGAATAATGTAAGGTTATGAAGTTATGAATTTACACATTTTTATTAATAGTATGTTTTTAGATGCGAGTTTTAGTATAACAAAGATTTTAAAAAAGAAATGGGAACGTAACAGGACTTTACTCTAGCCATATGTTCAATTCAAAAAGTCATAGAATTCAATTAAAATGGAGAAGTGAAGTTATAGAAGAGCTTCGGGTAATTTGGACCCCTGTTTAGAATTGATCCCTCCATGGTATCTTTACCTTGTCGTGGTGGAAGTGGCTTTGCGTGCTTAAATGTTCCCGAGAGCTATGACGGCAGTTAGCACTGCTTGCCGATAGGGTTATCCCATGCCGGATTGGGTCGAAGGTGATAAGCCAGACGGAAAAAATGTACCTTGGTCGAAAGAGTGACGTTCTTTCAACCGTTAAAAATACAACCGTCAAGTAATGCGGACATGGGTTCAACTGGGGTAAAATTTTCCGGAGGTCAAATAGTCCCCCATGTCGGTTCTCCGGGCGGGGATTACTTCAGGGAACACCATGCCAAAAGGCTCAAACACAGGGACATGTTCCTAGGAACATGGAATGTTAGGACCTTATACAATAGCCGGGGCACTATAGAGATAAGTTAACACGGGAATTAGATAAATCGATCTCGGCCCTTGGATTATAGTCCGCTTTACAGGAAGTTTAGGTGGCCAGGAGAAGGTAGTCAGGAATCAGGAAGCTTTGCATTATACTGCGGGGGTGCAGAAAGACCTGCATTTGGAACGGGCGTTTTTGAGTCAGAAGGAGGATCCTATCCGCTATCCGAAGGGGAATGAAAGACTTGCATGGACGCTTCTTGTAGGAAAGCCAGAGGGAAAACGCCCAGGTTGGTAGACCAAGAATGAGGGTGGGAGAATAACATTAACTATGATTTGAGGGGTAGTAGATTATACAGGGAATGATTGGAAAACATTAGTTCAGGATAGGGATGTATGGAGAGCTTATGTCCGCGCGGGCATGAACCTACGGGTTCGATAGTGCCAGTAAGTAAGTAAGTTTTGAATTTATTGTTTTTCATCTTCTAATTAAGGGATTTGAAATTTTGTTTAATTACAGTGATTATCATTAGTGTTGTAACTATGAAATAAGCATTTTTATTGTATTCAAATATGGAAACATCTTCATAATTTATAAAACTTTTCTACATTACGAGAAAGGTCCACTTTAACCTCCATATTCGGGTGAAGTGGACCCCAGAATCCATCTTAGCATTTTGTCTATTTTTAAGTTTATTTACTCTATTAATTTATACAGACAGGCACAAATTAATGTGAAAGGTATGTATGGCTGAGGGGGCACGCCGTAGCGTAGTGGTTAAGGCACTGAGCTACAAGCCGGAGGGTCAAGGGTTCAAGTCCCGTTGGGGTCAGGATTTTTAAACTGACCCAAACCCTCTGGCGGCACTATGGCCCTGGGGTCCGACTCAGCCTCTAACGGAAATGAGTACCAGACGCTTGTTCTGGGGGTAAAGGCGGCCGTCACGCAGGGCTGACAACCCGGCTGACATAAAGTGCCGATTGTCTAGAAAAAGTGGGAACCTTAACCTCCTACTACCCCAAGGACCCTCCGGGTCTGTTGTTGGGATCACTTTACTTTAAGTCGGCCGCGGTGGACTAGTGGTTATGCTCCTTGCCTCTGGTCCCAAGGATCGCGGGTTCAAACCCGGCCGGGGTCGATGGATTTTTTTAGGACGGAAAAATCCAAGGAGCAAGTCCTCCGGGAGGGACTTTAAACCGTGGGTCCCGAGTCTGAAGATTTTCAGGCTCGTAAAAAATCCTTAAGCCTGAATGAAGAGGCCTCTAAGCAAAATTTACCGAATTTTCCCGTCCTAGTACTACCTTGGTTTCCTAGATGTCAGTATGAGGCGGAACGCTGACCACGTACCACTCAAAATGACATCTATACGAAAACAAGTGTAGCTAAATTAGCATGGTTCAAATACTTCCCTGTAGGGGGAGAACGCCTAAATCTCTGTAAAGGGAAAAAATAGGCTTACAATACAAAAAAAATGTATGGCTGATCGGAATTAAAAGCGTTGAAATTTATGTCTTGAAAAAACTATTGTTTGATTATAACATTCGCATGTCATTCATCTGCAGACAGCGATTTGGGTTTTAGTAAAACAGCTTATTAATACCATTGAGTTGTAAGCCTTCTTCATCGTCTGAAGATTTGATGGCATACTCTAGTACAAAATTAAATAGTAGAGGAGATGGTGCATTTCCTTGCTTCAACCCCATTCTGTATTTCCAAAGTATCCGAAAATTGTTTGCCTACACGCACCCTACTCTTTGTGTGCCATTTAGACACATTCGTGAAAGTCTAACTAACTTTTTAGGAATTCCGAACTCCAGCAGGATAATATATAACATCTCCCACTTAATTTGAAGCCTACGTATAGTTGATGTACAGGTGCCATTATAATTCCCATTTATTTGTCTAAAATCTGTCTTAGGCTTAAAAATCTGATCTGTTGTAGACCTGTTTCTTCTAAATCCACATTGATGATCTAGAATGTCAATCTATATAAGGAGTAAGTCTGCTTACACAATATATTTGTTTCAATTTTTGTGTACGAAGTTAAAAGTAATGAGATGTCCCTATTGTTGTTGCAATCAATTTTCTTTCCTTTCTTATAAATTGGTACGATAATCGATTCTGATTAATTCGTATATTATTGAGCAAATTCCTCCCTCTGATAAACAGGAGATATCGCAGAGGGGAGGGGTAGGATTGCGATAAGCTGTTCTGATATAACAAGTAGGCGGATCTATATCAACATGTCAATAGACTAACTCTTTGATAGGAGGATGAGTATCCCCCAGAGCTAACGGACACTAAGTTTATTGATCTTGTGAGAATTTGAACCCAAGCCTCCGGCATCTTGGCACATGCATTAATCACCAGCATCGCATTTCAACGTCATAATCACGTGCACCCATGCAGTCGTTAACAGAAACTAATGTTCAACATTAAACCCAATATTTTAATAGATAATACGCCCAAAACATTAATTTTATAGCCGAGGAAATGTAACATTTGAGGCTATTCGGGAAATCCAGAGTTCAATTCCCTCGACGTATCTGACTGGTTTTTCATTGTTTTTATGTTCTCCTAAGTTGTCAACGCAAAACTGGATTAAAATTCCGTTGCGAAAATTCTAGATGTGATATGAACGAAGTATTTGAAGAAGACCTCAAAATAAAATGTTAATAAAAATAAAACTTTCGTTGACAATATATGCTCAATAATAATAATAATAATATATATATATAATAATAATTATATATTAACATTAACATTAATAATAATAACGACAATAATAATCATAATAACGACAATAATGATAACGACAATAATAATGATAACGAGAATTATAATAATAACGACAATAATAATAATAATAATGGCAATAATAATAATAATATAGATAATAATAATAATAATAATAATGACAATAATAGAATACATAATAATAATAATAATAATAATAATAACGACAATAATAATAACGACGATAATTAAAACAATAATAATAATAATGACTATAAAATGACAATAATAATAATAATAATAATAATGACAGTATAATAATGATAATAACACTAGTACTAATACGACAATAATAATAACAATAATAATAATAATAATGACAAATAATAACAATAATAATAACGACAATACTTAAATAATAATAATAATAATAATTAATAATATAATAATATAATATAATGAGAGATCATCGGTTGATTAATGTCTTTGACATCGTCGGATTCCTAATACCAATTATATTGGTCCATCCTATCTCCTGGTTGTAGATGTTTCTCCTTCATGTAACCTAATTGTTAATATCTTAAATTTTACTCTGAGTAAATGTAGGACAGAAGACCTTATTGATCTTAACTCCATCAGGTAAAATAAATTACCGGAATTATTATTATTATTATTATTATTATTATATTATTATTATTATTATTATTATTATTATTCATCCTAAGGCCCGACAACTTCAAATGTGAAAGATTTGACCTTCTCAACAATCCTCCTCCATTCCACCCTGTCTCTTGCCATTTGAATTAGTCACTTTCATTTTCTTCAGATCGTTCATTGTGTCATCTTCCAGCTGATCTTGGGTCTTCCAACAGCTCTGCCTCTTATAGGTTTCCATTTATAGAGCTTCTTGACCAGTCTCTGATCATCCATTCTTATCATACACGTCCAAGCCAACGAATTCTGAGATATCTTATATGTTTTACTATAGTTTTAATTTGTATTTATTATGATTATTACTTACTTACTTACTTACTCACTGGCACTATCAAACCCGTAGGTTCATGGCCGCACAGACATAAGCTCTCCATACATCCCTATCCTTGAGCTAATGCTTTCCAATCATTCCCCTGTATAATCCACTTCCCTCAAATCATAGTTATATGTTGTTCTCCCACATTCATTCTTGGTCTTACCAACTTGGGCGTTTTCCCTCTGGGCTTATCGCCTACAAGAAAGCTTCCATGCACGTCTTTCATTCCCCATATGCGCAACATGTCCTGCCCATCACAGTCTACGAGACTTAACTGTTCTTATTATATCTGGTCTTCCTTATAAAGACCAAGTAGTTCATTGTTATGTTAGTCTTCTCCATTCACCTGTCTGTTCATCTCTCTTTGGTCCAAAAATTTTCCTAAGAACTTTATTCTCAAATACCCGTAATCTCCTTTCCTCCCTTAAAGTAAGAGTCCATGTTTTCACACCCATATAATATAACTGGTAGAATAATAGTTTTATATATTTTCAGCTTAACATTTTTTGAAAGGAGTTGGGACATTCAAAAGTCACTCTGCAATGCATAATAGCACGCATTTCCAGAATTGAGCCTATGTTTAATTTCTTTTGTGCATCTCATTCCTATTTGTGGATCATTGTTCCTAGGTATTTGAATTCAGCCACTTCCTCAAAATTTCCCCTCATTTGTCATTAGCTGTCCATTTCCATTATATAATGTATTTCTACGTGTTTATTATGACTATATTATTATTATTATTATTATTATTATTATTATTATTATTATTTTTAGTGCCACCGCTGTGGTCTCGAGGTAGCGTTCTGCATTGTCAAGCAGCGGTTCGATTCCCGGTCGGGACAGGCCTCCTGGGTGAGGTTTTTTTCCGGGGTTTCTCACCTGTAAGACAAATGTCAGGAGATTTTAGGGCCATCGGTCCCCGAAAATCATCCGGCCATCATCATCATCGTCATCACATCATCCTTCACGGTGTGGAAAGCAAACAGGAAGTCTACCACACCACTATAATTCCCCTAGTAAACTGCAAAGCATAGCATGAAAATTGCTATATTGCAGGAAAGACCTACCCCCTCGGGCAGAATTAGTATGGCTGCTATTAATTAATTACTATTCTTAGTTTGTTTGTTGTAATTGTTGTTATTATTGTTGTTATCGTTGTTATTATTGTTATACTTATATATACACTGCTCAAAACAATTAGAGGAACACTTGTAATAAATTGAATAAGTAATTGTTTTTTAAAGCTGTGATGCTGAAAGTTGGACAATATGTAAATTGAATTATTAATTTTATCATTGGATACAAATTTTAAAGATCCATGGCCTAAATACAGAGAAATTACCTCAAATAACAAATATAGAGATTTTTTTTTATTTTGGAAGGCACTGGCCACTTCTAATTGGTAAGCTTCCTGATGTTGCTATAGTGACGAATGTTGATTATTGCCTTGTTTATTGAAGTCTCTGACAAAATGAGGCATTTAAATGAGTTTGAAGTGTATCATGCTCTACACCTTTTACGACAAGGTCAATCTCTGCGACAAGTGGCTAGAGAGCTTGGGGTTTCTCCTTCCGTGGTGTCCAGGTTACGCAACAGGCACAGAGAGACAGGTCAGTATTGTAGAAGACGTGGCCAGGGCCGTAAATTTAAAACAAGCCCCCAGGATGACAGATCGTTGTTCTTTCTGCTCTTCGACAGCGTACAAAAACTGCAAAAGACCTGCAGAATGACCTTCATATGGCTTCCGGAATCCGGGTTTCAGACCAAACCATAAGGAACAGATTAAGGAAAGAGAATATTCGTCCAAAAAGGCCCGTTAAAAAACCACGCTTAACAAATGGGCATAAGGCAGCAAGACGTACGTATGCTGAAAACCATGGTGATTGGAACCTGAACCAGTGGGAGTCTGTGCTCTTCTCGGACGAATCCAGGTATCGTCTTACACGTTGTGATGGTCGATTGAGGGTGTGGGGACGGCCAGGAGAAAGATTTTCTGCAGAGGCTGTACAGGAAATTGATAGATTCGGAGGAGGTTCCATAATGGTGTGGGCCGGAGTTATGTACAACAATCGTACGGACCTTGTACTTGTTCCCCAGCGACTGAATGCTGTCCGGTATATCGAGCACGTTCTGGAAGAGCATGTAGTACCTGCTGCCATTGGAGTAGGCCCTGGATTTCTGTTTATGCAGGATAATGCCAGGGCACATTCTGCGGCTGTCACCAGGGATTTCCTGAGGAGGAATGAAATTGAGGTAATGGAGTGGCCAGCGGTCAGCCCAGACCTCAACCCTATTGAACACTTGTGGGATCTTCTAGACAGGAAGGTCAGGAACCGACATCAAGCTCCACAAACTCTGCAGCAACTTGGAGATGCTCTGAAGGAGGAATGGGAGAATATCCCGCAAGAGGAAATCCAGAATCTTATTGGGAGCATGCCACGAAGGTGCCAAACTGTCATCGAATGTCGTGGAGGCCATACACGATACTAACTCTATATAACGAGTGTTTAACTTTGAAAAATAAGCACAAGATTCAATTGCTTACATAGCGGAATTATTTGAAAAGTTAATTGTCAGCGTTATTCATTTGTTTTTACTGACATGAGCAATAAATAAATAAATAAATAACCACAAATAATGTACTTTATTAATTTCATGTTTGTACCTTTATCCAATGAAAAAAATATTTGCATATTTCATAGTGTTCCTCTAATTGTTTTGAGCAGTGTATTATTATTATTATTTATTATTATTATTATTCGGCCGCGGTGTGGATAGTGGTTATGCTCTTGCCTGTGGTCCCGAGGGTCGCGGGTTCAAACCGGCCGGGGTCATGGATTTTTAGGACGGAAAATCCAAGGAGCAAGTCTCGAGAGGGACTTTAAGACGTGGGTCCCGAGTCTGAAAGATTTTCAGGGTTCGTAAAAGATCCTTAAGCCTGATTGAAAAGGCCTCTAAGCAAATTTCACCGAATTTTCCCCGTCCTATCTACTACCTTGGTTTCCCAGATGTCAGTATGAGGCGGAACGCTGACCACGGTCTCACTCAAATTCATCTATACGAAAACAAGTGTAACTAAATTAGTATGGTTTCAAATTCCTTCCCTGTAAGGGGAGAGCGCCTAAATCTCTGTTAAGGGGAAAAACATGGGCTTACAAGATAACAAGAGAAGATTATTATTGTTATTATTATTATTATTATTATTTATTATTATTATTTTATTATTATATTAGCAGTATGATTAAGGATGTGGAGGATAACTTAAGGAGAATGAAATGTTAGGAGATAGGAGATGGATACCTAAAGCTATGTAGGCCTATGTGATTATGAGAGAGAGTTCATGTACTTCATAGAGTAGTAATAGTGATTTATACTCTAAGTTTGAAGACGAAGGGTTAAAAAATTAATTAAAACATTGGTGTAATTACAAGAAAACAGAAGAATAAGAAAACACGGTTTGTGGGTGCAGATAAGAAAACGAGCGCCCGTGCACTTTCCTGTTGATGAATGAACCCGCCTCGCCTGCGACTGTCGCCTTTTGTAGTTACCAAACTTTGTTCGAGACAGAAATTGTGTTAAGAGTTGTTAATGTTGAAACTAGTTTTTAACTACATTTTGCCAGCATATTATCAAGTGTTGCCTAACGAAACAAAAACTTTGTCATACACAGTGCATGGGAGTCTCACAACAGTCATTACATCGCGCGTACTCATTATGGATCTCCTAGTTCTGATGACAACATTACTGTTTTTGCATACTAATTATTTGGGGAGGAAACATTTAGCCCCTTTTCCGTGGCACCAAGCTTCCTTGTTGGTGTAATTACTTTTACAATATCGCTACTACTGACATCCTATTGCTTCTTTCTGTAACAAGAAGAACACTGGCAGAACAGTGGCGGTCTACACAATCATTAGGAATATATTAGCTTCTTCTTCTTCTTAAACATAATTTGTAGGATTTAATCCTGTTTTTTCCAAAATCACCTCCTCGGAGAAAGATGGTATTGGATTGTGCATTCACTTCTATCCATCTCTTGGCTGGTCTTCCTCTTGTTCTTCTCCCGTCCATTGGTCTATACTTCTTTAGCTCTTTTTGTAGTAGTAGTAGTAGTAGTATTAGTAGTAGTAGTATTAGTAGTAGTAGTTAGTAGGACTTTATTAGACAAAAAGTAAGATATTTACAATATTATTTACAATATTATTTACAAATATGGGTTCGCACGGGCAGTAAGGCGTACGTGCTGTTAACAGTCCGTTACAATAAGTAATAATTGGTATAGTGTAAAAGAAATATAAACAACAAAAAAGCAATAACATTACAATTACATAAAGAAAACACAATGATATTTACAATTAAATAATAAGACAATAGCATTATACACTAAAAAAAACAATAACATTACAATTATTACATAAAGTAAATTGTAAGTCGGTTGTCTTCCATTTCTCTTTCTATATGACCCTTCCAATATTTTCGTCTATCTTATAATACATTTGTTATGTCTTGAATGTGATCCGTATTTGTCCCTAATTTCTGTGTTGTGTATGTTTTATCAAATAAATGTTTTCCCCTGAATAGTTCATAAGATTTTCATTCAGAGGGTGCTTATTATTTGTTTAGTTTTGTTGTATCAGCCCTATTTTCTGGTCCATTTACGATAAGTGGTGTCGAACTATCGTTTTAGTATATGCGGGTTTTTCTTTCTATTGACATATGTTTGTTGCGCCAAATTAAATGTATTACCCTCTCTTAAATTTACTTTGTAATCTACATGATCTACGGATCATATACCGTAAGAGCTAAAATAATTCTGGAGGGGAAACCCGTTGAACAAGTGAACCATTTTAAATACCTGGGTTATGAAATTTCCTATTTTAAAAAATGAAAATCTTCTTAACAAACTTCATAAAATGTAATTATATATGCGGAATAATTAAGACAATATTTAAAAATACAAGAATGTAAACAAAACTAAAATTTTATAAAGCAGTGGCATGTGTGCTTACTATTGTATGGTAGTGAATTGTGGGTTTAACGCAAAGAGAAGATCATTAGAAGCAGTTGAAGTGAGCTTTCTGCTAAGTGTAGCTGGCTGAAAACTTCTAGATAAAAGAAGTGAAGATATTAGAAATGAGATAAATATTTTTAAACCATTTAGATAAAATAAATATAATCTTGGAAAAAAACCGGAAAGAATGTATGTTCAAAGAATGAAAAATGAACACTTTACCAAAAATGTATACTTTAATTACCAAACCAAAATGAGATAGGAATGTTGGTTAGACCTAAAAAAAGAGATGGATTCAACTTTTTGAAATGAGAATCTATGCGGATCGGAACATAGCCATATGGGATTAATCCGTTGATTTTTGATAATGATGATGATCTACATGGTTCTCTAAAAATCCCAGATCAAACATGTGTTTTCATCATCGCCATAGTCTTCAATGCATAATCGCGTCATGATTCTGTTCAAGTCTCAGAATGACTCTGTCTATTTCTTCACTAATCTGTCTCGTTCTGTTTGCCGTTTGGGATATATATTCATTATTAATTTTCAAATTATTAATATGCGTATTTAGTTTACATGCCACAACCCAATATGTTTTACAATAAACACTGAGCAACCAAAAAAGACACTTTTTGTTTTTTGTCTCAGAAAGAAAAATACGTGATTCTGATACCATTTGTTCTCCTGAATTCAAATATGATATCGGTTTTTCTTCAACACGCAAAGTTTCCGAGAGAGACAAGCATTTATAATTTCAAAACACTTTAATATTTCTTACACTCGTAACTACAGAATATTTCGAACATTTCGGACCTCACCTAGAAAAAAATTATAAATGAGGATTTTCTGCTATATTTCGCCTGTAGAACATCCCTCTTGATGGCCCAACAATAATCGGCCAGCATATTAGGATTCCATTGCCTGACAATCTCTTTTCCATAGCTGAAATCTCCTGATGAAAGTGTTTCCCCGTTTTATGTTTTACAATGGACAAACGGACGAAAAAAAACATTTATTAAAAAATAATAATTTAAATCCATTAATTGAATTGTGAAATTTAAAAAAAAAACTGTGGGCGATGGAGAAATTCCGGAATACATATTTGAAAACACGATTATAAACGCATTAAGTAAAAAACTATTGGTACTCATGAGACAAAAATCATGTTGACCAGTGTAATTTATAGTTAAAAATCATATTCGGTAAATTCGATTCGCATGCCCAATCCAATTAATTTAAAAACATTTACAGTTGAAAAATCATAATGTGTTACATCTGATATCCATTTTTTTCCGTCGCCTATAGTTCTAAATCTTAAACTGGATAATTAATTTATTCACATTCCAAGTACCCATTTATTTTATAATTTATTGTTCAATACATTAATCTGTATGTAATGTTCATATCTTCTTCACATCACGAGTTAGGCAAAAATTGTCTGTTCCGCCTCACAGTTGTTCTGTCCATCTTTTCACTGGCCTTCCTACCATTTCTTGAACCTTTTGACTTATAATTAAATGCTTATTTTGGCTATTTAACGCATGCCCCAAATGGGAGTCACTGATCAATCACGTTTCAATGATTTCTGTTTTACAATCAATCAGAGTCGCGTTTCACGAAATATTTATCAGTGTTATATTTACCATATTAAAGAAAGCTCCTCCTTTTCAATATTCTGAACAGGTCTGACCGTTTATTTTGCAGTGACTGAGCCTATGAGAAATACGGCTTACCAGATTGTATATATAGTGCATAGATGTCAACCTTTGTAGCAATTTATTATACCACCACCAAAAAAAAGAAACCACTGTTTGCACTTTCTTAAATGTATTTTTCTCCAGGTAATAATACAGAAAAAATATAATTGTCATATTTACATCATACGACATCACAAATGAATTAAATATACAGTTTTATGAGTTTCATTTTTTCTCCACTAGAGAGCATTCTCACAATTATTGCGTTCCTTTGGCAATAAATAGTATTGACTGGTTGCTGTGTTAAACAAACGAAGCAGATGAAGCGTACCTATCGTTTCTCATTTGTTTTCAAACATCGCCGTTTACATTAAATGTATAAATATTTTAAAATAACTATAGTTAAATAATGATTTGTGAGTAAACAGCCTGGTCTAAATAAATGTTTAAAAAATAATTGGCGACAAACTGCATCCCTACTTAAGGCCTTTCTTCACTGTGAATTCCTCTGTTAAATTATTCTGTATTTTTACTTTAGCTTTTGTATTACCATAGATCCTCCTAACAATATTAATCCATTTATCACTTATATTCATATTTCTCATAGCCGTCGATAACAATTGTCGAGAACTTCATTCTCAATTACTCGTGATCAATGAAACCAAATAAAATCGATGAAATAGAAGGGGTTAGGTATTAATCTTCAAATAAATGGGTAGAAAAATATCATTTTGTGTGCCATACACTCCTTCACAATAAATTTCTGTTGCTCTTTTTTTTGTCTACCCCTAATTTACTTTTTTTAAAGATCTAACAGAAATTGTAGACTCTTATAGAATGCCAAGAACTACGGAAAATAATAATAGATAGTTTAAAGAAGGGGAAAGAATGTTTCACGCGGCAAAACATTGCTTTAGGAGATGATGAAAATGTATGCACGATCCATAAATAAAATATAGTTGTGTAGGCAGTAGGTTTTGTTATGTAACTTGTTATTTATAGTTGATCTCAAAATTCAGTAAATTTGGTTTCCTAGATCCGTCACTGGAAAGTTCAGTGTTGCATTGTGTTGGCTTAGTGTTGTAATGTACTGGTAGTTGTACAGAAAACACTGTGTTATCAGTTGGATTCATGAGTCTAGACGTATCACTGCGATAGCTTTAAACCTGGCTTGTCTCTTTATTTGGAACATAAAGCCAGCTCAAATTTGATGTGTCTGGGTTCTCAGGGCACCAGATGCAAGTCTTGACTTTCTCAGTGGGGAACTTCGTCCTCTTTACATATATTCTAAGTTTCTCTTTGTACTTAGAAATCTCACTCTATCTCGCCACACTTATTTCCAAACTCGTTAAATCTGTTTGTACCATGTAAGCATTTATAGTTCAAATATCTAGGGAATTTCTACTGTGCTCTTTAGAAACACATAAAATGTCTTGTATAGCTTGGTTCTTATTATTTTAATGTACATATTATTTTAATTAATGAAGGTGACCTCTCACATCACCAAAATTCAAGATTCTAAGCTACTAGAGAATGTTTCTTCGGAGACTTTCATTCTCAGACATAATATTCTTATGAATCTATAGACTGGAACATAACTATATTGACATACTTTTACAGTTATTTAACATTTTCCAATACTGTTATTTAACACAGTTCCAATAATGGATATATTATTATATTATGTCCACCGCTGTGGTCTCGAGGTTTAGCGTACTGCCTTGTCACGCAGCGGGCCCGGGTTCGATCCCCGGTCGGATCAGTTATTCTGGGTTAGGTTTTTATCGGGGGTTTTCCTCACCTGTAAACACAATGTCAGGAAAACATTCAAGGCCCAAAACGGTTCCCGAAATCATATGGGCCATCACCATCCTTATCATTATCATCATCATCTTTCACTGGTGTGGAAAGCAACGGGGAAGCTAGCACACATACAATTCCCTAGTAAAGCTGCAAGCATAGCATGTGAAAATGCTATGATTGCAGTGAAGGACCTAGCTTCGAGCAGAATTACTATGGATGGATTATATTATAATAGAATTGATTTAGAATAGATTTATTAGCCTGGTGGAGTTAAGGCCACGTGGCATTCTCTTCCACTCACCAGGACAAAACCATATGTTACATATAAATACAAAAAAATTACAATAATAGTCATACTAAACAATTAATTATCTGTCAAAATTAAAAATAATGAAAATATTGTTCTAATAATTCAATAAAATTAAATATAATTATAATTAGAATAGAATAGATTTATTTTTGAATAGATTTATTGAGCATGGTGTATTCAGGCCAGTACCTCTCTTCCACTCACCAGGAAAAACATATGTTACATTAAAAAAATTACAATAATAGTCTACTAAACAAGTAATTATCTGTCACATTGAACTAATAATGAATAATAAGTATAATAATACAATACAATTAAAAGTAAATACTGATAGAATGAATACAGAAAGGAATAACAGCTCGAATTACTATACATAAAAAGAACGAGAAGAAAACATATATAGAAAGTAATAAAATATAATGAATAATCTATTGTTGTTATACAAGGCATTAGGTACATATATTAACAAATCTTAAAACTATTTGTAGTAAATAATGAAAAAAACAATCTTATTTAATTTTAAAAAGTAATAATAATTAATGGCTCTGTTCGTCCTACACCGAAATCAAAAAACTCCCACAACCACTCGATGGTTATAGACCAATAGTATTCTTCCCATGTTTATCTAAAGCACTGGAACACATAATACACTCAATAGTTAACAGACTACTCACCCACACACTTACTTGATGAACCATCAGTCTGGTTTTAGAACAGGCCATCACACAAGTACTGCACTGACTTTGACATTGTAGAGGACATAAGAGACTCAATGGACAAAAGCAAACTCACCGCATAGTCCTACTCGACTACAGCAAAGCCTTTGACACAGTAGATATAGACTAATGCTAGCGAGACTAAAGACACACATCTGTCGGAAAACTGCCTTGATTGATTTGCATCTTACCTCACTAATCGTCAGCAATCAGGTTTCTGTGAATAATCGCATTTCTTCCTGGCGCTTGGTGAGGAAAGGGGTACCTCAAGGCGGCGTCCTCGCTCCTCTTCTCTTCTCGATTTATCATTAATGACGTGACCAAAGAAACTACAAAACTGCAGCATCACCTTAACGCCGACGACCTACAGATTACACACACTTAGGCCTGACGAATTAATGAATATATTGACAAAGTAAACAATGACCTCAGGCATATATCTTTATGGGTCCAGACAATATGGGCTGAAAACTAATGTAACAAAACGCAAGCAATAATATCGGACATCCAAGGCTATTACACCTCATAAACAATGGCTCAATATGCCGGCTGTCATATAGATAATGGACAAATTCCTTATACCGACGTCGTTAAAAACTTGGGTTTTGCTTAGATTCTAATTTAAAATGGCATTGAGCAAGTAAAAACAAACATCTAAAAGGATCTCTACCATAATGCATTCCCTAAAGCGAACTTACCTAAACTTTTCTTCTCCCTACAACTCTTAAAAGAATTTTAATCCAAACTTTAGTGATGCCGCACTATTGACTACGTGACGTTCTACTAACTGACATAAGTGACGGATTGTCGGACAAAATGCAAGAGTGTCCATATATCTGTGTATCAGATTCAATATTTAATGTTCGAAAATGACGATCACATTTCTCCATTATTCCACGAATTGTCATGGCTACATCTAAAAGAGAGAAGAAAAATCGCACTGTCTAATTCTCCTATTTAAGATCCTACAGACCTCGATTCCCAATATAGTATCATCCCGTTTCCAAGTATCTATCCTCAACCCATAACTAAACACAAGATCACAACATAGTCCTCTTACTTAATATACCGCAACATTAGGAAATACATCACTCCATGTCATATACCCATCTCCACTTCTCGCAACTGGAATTCCTACCACAAGAAATAGGGGCTGCCGGACATTGGCATATTTTAAAAGGAAACTAAATCTATATTTGCTCTAAACTCGAAACTCATATATCCAGTGTGAAGATATATATATTAATTGGTGTTCCCGTATAATTATCATATTATATTATTATTATCTTATTACTATTATTATTATTATCGTATAATTAATGTTAGTACCCTATGAAATGTTTGTTGTACCATGACATTTACATGCTACATTTATTGTATCTTTAACTGTTTATAATTAGTACGTGTAATATCTATATTTGTCGAATATTTATTTGTATTTGTGCTGGGTGAGTGGAAGAGAGGACCTTATGGCCTTAACCTCTGCCAGAATAATAAAGTATTATTATTATTTATATTATATTATTATTATTATTATTATGATTATTAGTATTATTATTATTATTATTATTATGATTTGTTTCTGTTAATAATTTTATTTCAAATTGTTTCTGAAAGATGGTAAAGTTGGATAATTGTGAAAAGAAAAATGAATGTATATGAACCAGAATTATCATAAAAATAACATCAGATTACCGCTCATAAAAGTGGTTATGTAATACTTCCTCAAACATAGATACTTCTAAATGAAGCCGGCCGTTGGCTTTGGTCGGACCATCCCTAGCAGCGGACGAAACGAGAAGCTAGATTTGTATAGTGGAAATAATTGTTAAGTTTGTACGTGTCTAGAATGGTGTAGTGGTCTGCACACTCGTACGGAGAACTAAGGTCCATGGTTTCGATTCCTGCTTTCAGGCATTAATTTTTTCTTTTCACAAGATATTATATACTCTTTACAGGTCACTTAGGGATGAATTTCAAGTGTTTATAAGTAAGAGATCAATGGTCGACTGTGATTTATTACAGAATTATGTGTTGATGTTTTAACGAAGTCCTTATAAGATGGTTCTAGGTAATGTATGATTTATAGTGTTTAATTCAGGTTACGATTATATTAATCATTCTTAAATCTTATTGAAATCTTGTAGAATGTTCGGCCGCGGTGGACATAGTGGTGTTTCTTTCCTCTAGTTCCGAAGGAGGTGGGTTCAAACACGCCGTGGTCGATGGATTTTTAGAATGAAAAAAAATCCAAGGAAAAAGTTCCTTCAGGAGGAACTTCAAAGCCTTGTGTCCCGATTATGAAGAGTTTCAGGCTCGTAAAAGAAACCAACCGCCTTAATAAAAAGGCAGCTGTGTCAAAATTTACCTACCGTTTCATATCCAGTATTCTTCTACTTCACTTCACGGGCCTAGGCAAAATTTACCTGTTCGACTCATAGTTGTTCTATCTTTTCACTGGCCTTCCTACATTCCTTGAACCTCGTGGTTGTAGTTTAATGCTGCAATTGGTAATATTGTCACACATTTTCTTCCACATATGTAAACCATTTCTCCCTATATTCACTCTCTGATTTTCATCATTCAATGGATATATATTTAACTCTGTTCTTATATCTTCATTCTTTAACGATCCAACATGGTGTGCAGCCTTTTGTTCTTCTAAAAAAAAAGTTCATTTATGCGCTTTGTTTCTACTTTGCTCATTTCCCAAGTTTCACTCCAATAAAGTAGTGCAGGGAACTGCAATGTTTTATAAAACTTCAATCTAGTATCTCTTCCTGTTTTTTTCTTTAATGTTTTATGATAAGTTCCGCATATCATTTGAAATTTCGAAAGTTTTATATTAATGTCTCTTTCAGTTTTTGTGTTATAGTAAAATTACAACCCAAATAATTAAAATTTGTTAACGTTCCAGAAGGTTGGTGTCTATTACGATTTTTGTACCCATACCGTAATACATTAATTATTCCACTATATGTCTCATCGAGGACGCTGTGACCTACCCCGTATCACACCCTGACATATATGGTAAATGGACGTAACCAAATTAGCTGATAAGTAAGTAATTCTCATTAGGGAGCACCAAAACCCGGGACAGGGCAGGAAAGAGCTTAAGAAGAAGAATAATTTTAGAAACACATATCTTCACGGTCCAAAGATCATGATACACGTCCTAAACACATTACCATAACCTCTGAGCAAAAAAAAAATATACAAATTTTTGTCTCCGAAAGAAAATATGTGATTCTGATAGTATTTTTTCTCTTGAATTCAGTATGATATCGGGTTTTCTCCATCACGCAAGGTTTCCGAGAGACACAAGCATTTATAATTTGAAAACCCACTTTATTATTTTCCACATTCGTAACTACACAATATTCGAACATTCGGAATCACCTAGAAAGTAAGAAATGGCGATTTTCTGCTATATTATCGCCTGTGGAGCATCCCACTTGATGGTCCAACAATAATCGGCCAGCATATTAGGATGCCATTTGCCCTTGATATCTCTTTTCCATAGCTGATATCTCCTGAGTTAGCTCATTTCATTGTATTTTTTACAATGGACAAATGGACCAGAAGACGTTTATTAAAAAATAATTATTTAAATCCATTAATTGAAATTGAAATAAAAAAAACTGTGGTGATGGAGAAATTCCGAATACATATTTGAAAACGCGATAAAAAACTGCATTAAGTACAACTATTGGTACTTATGAGACAAAAATCATGTTGATCAGTGTAATTAGTCACCTGACACATGGGTTCCTTATATCAAAATACTCATTCAGTATTCCTGAACAAACTATGAAAGTTTGTCTGTTCCTCCGTGTATAATTCAGAAACTGAGTATTATTCCCATTGCAAGGGAAACCAACTAACGTCCTGAAAGTTAGAGTGATAACATTTATTGGACCATTGGGACGATATATTTTAAGGAAATTGTATTTATTCTGCTTAAACTAAATTCATTTCAGAAACTAAAGCATTTTATCGTAAAACAAGTGAAATCATATACGACTACACCGCTATATAGTAATACAATTTGAATTGTCGGTGACATATATTCCTTGGGAAACGACAATAGTATATTACGATGCGAGATTGGGAAGTGGTTTTACAGAATCGAGGAAATATTTAAAAACCGAGCGAAAGCGAGGTTTTAATTTCCGAGATTTTGTAGAAACAATTCATAAACGTGTGCATTGTAAATTATATTTTGCGCGATGGTGTTTTAAAAAAAATAAAATAATAGAAAATAACATCTTTGCTTGAAATATTTGCGTTCATTATAAACAATTGTCCACCGCTGCCGTCTCGAGGTAACGTGCTCACCTTGTCACGCAGCGGGGCCCGGGTTCGATCCCCGGTCGGGGGGTAGTTTTTCTGGGTGAGATTATCGGGGTTTTTCCTCACCTGTAAGACAAATGTCAGAAAAACTTTAAGGCCCAATCGGTCCCGAAATCATATGGTCATCATCATCATCATCATCATCCTTATCATTATCATCATCATCCTTCACCGTTTGTGGATAGCAACGAGAAGCTACCACACACCTACAATTCCCTAGTAAAGCTGCAAGCATAGCATGGAAATGCTATGATTGCAGTGAAGGATCTGGCTTCGGGCAGAATTACTGTGGATGGAATATGGATGAATAAACAAGTGAACTACACGTTAAGAGGCGTGGGCAATGTTATTATTAGTTTAACAACAGGAGGCCTTGAGAACAATTATTGATAACACGGCCGCAAGTATGTATTTATTGCTTTATATGTTTCAAAGAAATTTCAGTTAATTTAAAATGCAGTGATTTGTTTCGTATAATGTATATTAACACTAACTTTTGGGATATTTTCTGTATACAATATTGTACGTAGAATACATAAGGGGCAGTGGTTTTACTTCCCGCAAGTGGGTGTAAATGTAATATTACAGTACCTATAGTTATTTGGGTTGGCAACCCCGAAATGTAGGAACTCGAACTTTTAATAATGGTCGCCATTGCTGGTAAGTACCACAAAACACACTATCGCACAAAAACGTATTTTTTAAGTAGGCTAATTTTCCTTGGGCCCCAAATATAACATTGTATTTTTATTTACGGTTTTTATAAATATCCTCCTGCAACGAATTAACTCGTTCTCTCATCTTGAATTCATGACATAAGCAATTTCTCAATTATGTCGCAATTTGGATGTTTCACAATTCAACTGTGTATGCCATTAAAATAAACACGGAAAGAAGTACTCAAAACTGAGCCAAATTCAACCAATAGAAGAGGGGGTTTAACTGAAACCGGAATTAAAAATTGACTGTAGGAGCAGCAATTGATTAGTTCGTCTAAACGTAAACCATATAATTTAATTAGCCCTTAAATATGACAATTATTTTTTTGTGTAATGCTACCAGGTTAACTTTTATGACATTTCTAGCTATCTCCCTGGCATTGCCGGAATTGTAAACCATTTCTTAGGTTGGGACACCTGGAAGGCGGAAGTTACGTTATCCCGATGATATGATGGCCGATAAATGATAATGAAGCGCCAGGAGAGTAGTTTAACCTAAAACTTGACCTAAATTCCAGATCACAGGCAACCACAGGAACAATCCCTTTAAGGAAAAATTCCAATAGTTTGACCGGGAATCGAACCCGGGGCCTTATGAACAGTAATCAGTAACGCTGACCACTAGGCCATGATGCTGGTCAAATTGACAATATATCCTATAAGATAAATTACTTTAATTTATGTGATATTTTAATAAAATAATGGAAAATTTGATTGGTAGATGTATTTACATTGGTGACAGGTTATATAAAATATGCAGATGTAATGATTAGTTATATTTGATTTTTTACACCACATCTGACACTTTTAAATATGATGGTGTCAGAAATTTAGTTTCTGCAATTTAACAAAATAAATTTATATTCTCCAAAAGAGATGAACAGGCAGGTGAATGGAGAAGGCTTATAAACAGTGGATATGACTATGGTCTTTACAGGAAGCCAGATATAATAAGAACAGTTAAGTTTGTAGACTGCAATGGGCAGGACATGTGGCACGTATAGTGAATGAAAGACGCGCATGGAAGCTTCTTGTAGGAAAGCCAGAGGGAAAACGCCCAGTTGGTAGACCAAGAATGAGGTGGGAAAATAACATTAACTATGATTAGAGGGAAGTGGATTATACAGGGAATGATTGGATAGGGATGATTGGAGAGCTTACGTCCGAACCTACGGGTTCGATAATGCCAGTGAGTAAGTAAGTAAATATTACCTAAACGAGCAAAATGGGAAACATAAATTCGACTTGCTGAGAAATTCGTTTAGTTTACGGAATTCCTGCGCAACGGACTTTTTCTAATCCGAAATGTCTCTCCCGATCTTCTTAAAAGTTCCATTCATATTTGGCAGTACCGGTTGTTCATAGTAATTGTTTGTATTTAACTATACTTTTAAAATTCATGGTACCACATCGTTGAGGTTAAAATTTGGTTAAAAATTTCAAAATTCGTACCTCATAAAACAGTCGTTCTCCATTGTAACTTTTGTTGTAAACTACTTGGTTGGCATTGTAGTGATCTGTAGTGAGCACAAGTTAAAATGAAACCGGAGTATGCATGCGATGTGACTGCGCAAGACAGCAACGCAGCCTAGTGCGCAGGTGCGGTGCATACGAGAGTGAACAGAATACAAACGCAATGGTTCTTTTCCCAACCAACTAAGGTACTTTCCCAGGTCATCACACTATTAAAATGTATTAATAACTAGTTGTCCAACGCTGTGATCTCGAGGTAGAGTGCTGCCTTGTCACGCAGCGGGCCCGGGTTCGATCCCCGGTCGGGGCAGTTTTTTCTGGGTGAGGTTTTTATCGGGGTTTTTCCTCACCTGTAAGACAAATGTCAGGAAACTTTAAGGCCCAAACGGTCCTCGAAATCATTTGGTCATCATCATCATCCTTATCATTATCATCATCATTCACCGGTGTGGAAAGAAACGGGAAGCTACTCACACCTACAATTCCCTAGTAAAACTGGAAGTTTAGCATGAAAATGCTATGATTACAGTGAAAGACCTGCCTTCGGGCAGAATTACTAATGGATAAAATAACTAGTTAATACCCGGCGTGCGCGCTGCTATGCCTAAATAAATGAAAAACGACACAGTTTTTTGTGTTAGTTGATTAAGTAAGAGGAAAAATAATTATAAAATTTATATTTTTTAGATACCCCGTGCTGATTACCCAGCTTTGTCTGGGAATCTACTTATCCGATAACCTTGACACAAATGAGCTGTAATACGAAAATTAGTGTTTTTTTATGTTTAGTTAATATAAGTAGGAGGAAAAGTTTACATCATAATTATTTTTAGATAGCCCGTGCAGTGACCGTTTACCATAAGGAATACGGCTACCAGATTGTTATATATAGTGCATGAATGTCAGCTCATGGTGCATGCGGGAGATAATATAAAAACATTTGTAGCAATTGATTATACCACAAAAAAAACACTGTTTGCACTTTCTTAAAACGAATTATTTTCCAGGAAATGACGTCGCACAGAAAAATATAATTGACATATTTACATCATATACGACTTCAGAAATTATTTAATACCTTTATAGTAGTAGCAGTATTTAAATGTTCTGAAACTCTTGATTGGTAATCCATCGCTTGCTGAATACCTATAATGTGGGTGATAAATTTACTCCACTAGGGTGCATTCTTACAATATTGTGATCCTTTGGCTAGTAAATAATATGATCTGGTTGCAGTGATGAACAAACGAAGCAAATGAAGCGTTCCAATCGTTTCTCATTTGTTTTCAAACATCGCCGTTTACATTAAATATTTAAAATAACTATAGTTAAATAATGATTTGTGAGTTAAACAAAAAACTTAATATTATTCGTTAAATATTACTAACAAATGCCACATCTTGATTTCCCAAATCTCTAGAAGAAAGTCACTCCTAACTTCGTGAGTAGTGAATTTATCGAGAATTTGGAAATCCATCGTGGCATTACTTATGATTAATTTCTTAATAAATGATTGTTTCATAACCAACTAACGTGTTGACACTAATATAAGTGATTCATATTTTCTAGTTTTCGCAATTAATTTACAGTCTCTGATGAGTACAACTCACGACGATTTGTCATATCTTTATGTTGTTCTCTGTCATTTCACAACTGACTTGCTTCCAGCCTTCGGCCAACAGCATATATAGGGCAGGGAAGGCAAAACTTCTAGGACGAGGGTCGAGACACTTCCACCTGGAACTTATCGCCACCGAACTTTCCCGGCCAGGAGTAGTTAGTAGACGTGCTGAAGAGATCTCCGGAATGAGGACCCAGACATTACAATGGTCTGAGACGATCTTTCGATTCACGAGTAGGCGACGCGAAAAAACTATTCCTTTCCAGTGCGAGACAGTAACTCTCGCATTACCCGCGATATTTTAACGTCGTTATTATGCTGCGTTACAATATTTTTATTTTGTGTCATTACGCATAGTTTCCTGTAAAGAAAATGTTTATACTATCCCAGTAATAATAAACCTAATGGTCTTTTTTTTTTACTTCGTGGGCGAGACAAATTGCCTGTTCCGCCTCACAGTTAGTTTTGTCTATCTTTCCACTGGCCTTCCTACTTTCCTGTTGGCGTGTAGTTAAATACTGCGTTTGGTAATATTACTACATTCATTTTTTATACATGTCCTAAACCATTTATTTCTATATTATTTGATTTTATAATTGTCTCTTATTCTTCTTCTTCTTCATTTTCAGATTTAAGTCAATGCGACCTCTTCCGGTCTCAATTCCATCGTTTCCTTGGCCGTCCCAAAAATATTTTTCCATGTGGTTTGTAGGTGTTGATCTTTTTGAGTAATCTTGTGTTGTCCATTCTGTATAAATGTTCTTTCCATTGGTATTTGTGCTCTTCTAGTTTATCAGCTATTGAAAATATCTCCAGTTCATTTCTTATTGATTCATTGTGTAATCTATCCATGCGTGTACATGCTTTTACAGATCTTAAAACATTTCATTTCAGTGGCTTGTGTAAGATATTTTTTGTAAGCACCCGAGATTCAGATCCATATAATAGAACAGGAACAGCCATAATTTTATAGAACCTGAGCTGAGTTTCTCTTCGTCTTTCGGAGGGTTCTTCTTTTAGTGCCACACATCATTTGATATCGGTTTTATCATTCAATGGATATATATTTAACTCTGTTCTTATATCTTCATTCTTTATCCAATTCAATCTTGTGCATCCTTTTTTCTTCTATGGAAGTTAATTTCTACGCTTAGTATTCTACTTAGTAATTTTTTTGGTTATTACCCAAATTTCACTCCCGTAAAGTAATGCAAGAACTGCCAATGCTTTAATAAAACTTCAATCTAGTATCTCTTCTTGTTTGTTTTTTTTAATGTTTTATGAATAGTTCCGCGTATGATTTGAAATTTCGACAGTTTTATAATGTCTCTTTCAGTTTTTGTGTTTTATAGTAAAATTACAACCCAAATAATTAACATTTGTTACTTGTTCCAGAGGTTTCTTCTCTATTATGATTTGTTATCTTATATGTTCATTTCCCCACAATGCTTTTACTCTCGTTTTTTCTTTTGATAATTTAAAATTATATTCTTGGCATGATTTATTTAATTTAAGCTATTTGATTAGGCCTAAATCCAAAAATTATAAATGCAATAAAACTAAAGATGTTTAAAAGTCTCAGAATGAAATTCAAATAGAAACTTACTTGTTAAAATAACTTGAAACTAGTGTTGCAAGTAAAAGGGTTTGAGAGGACAGATGACGCAAAGTTAGAAAGTTGGAATTGATGAGTGACTAAATGTTGTATTACATGAAACCCCATCAAGTTAAAATGGTTAGAAAAGTGGATTAAAATGATTCTCTCCATAAGAAACCTTAATGCAAATCTATTATTCATTTGTTTACATTGTGTCTGCTCGCTTGTCACAAAGAACAGTTCCTAGTGGTATGTAACTTTCTTATGTTGAAAGGGTGGAAAAAATAATCTTCTTCTTCTTCGCGGTTTAGGCTTATTTACTAGCCTGTTCCGGCTCCAAATTGCTGCTCTTTCCATCTTTTCCTTGGTCTTCCCAAACTTCTTCCATCGTTTGGACAGTCCGGCTGTATCTTTGGAGCTTGTGAGTATTTTGAAGTGTCCCCTGAGTACGCTACTAACGTACTGCAGGGTTAGTCCTTTGGAGGGGCTGCCTCCTTAAAGCCTTTGGACTTGCTTCATTGTGTTTTATCCCCCCAAGGAGGATTGCTTCTTCCACCTTCTGCCGTTGAGGACTTCACTCTTGTTTCCCCGAGCTGGGTCTCTTATTTCATCCCCAGAGATTGGGTTGCCACTTCCGCCATTTTCGCCGATTCCGATATTTCTATTTCTGCCGTGTCTGCCGTTGTGGTCTTCCGTGTTTGCAGCTTCCAGTGTGGTCGTTGCTCCCACTTTGCGGATTATTCTTAGTTCCCTCTCCTCTTTTCTAACCGCAAGCCAAGACTTCCCGGTTATGATTGTCTGGGTCATTGGTACTAAGCCCCCCTACCATGACAAGGTGATAATCCACAGAGAAGAAAAATAATAAAAACTTTAATGCAATAACTCTTGGACTATTTAACTCATGCCCCCAATGCTAGTCAATGACCAATCACGTTTCAATTAATTTTTATTTTTACAACCAATAACAGTCGTGCTTCATCCTCACTCTTTATCTATTTCTCTTTATCATCTCCTGCTTTTGAGATAAAGAAAGCTCGTCCTTTTCAATATTCTGATGAGGTCACAGCATATTTTTTCTCCAACATATACATTAAATATAGCAAATAATGAACAGATTCCTTGATTTTCCTGAGTTTTTTACTAAAAAAATAAATAAATAAGCTATAATGTTGCTTATAATATACAGTTTGACGTGTTTCATTATTTCTCCACTAGGGTGCATTCTTAACAATATTGTGATCCTGTTTGGCAATAAATAATATGATCAAGTTGCAGTGGATATACATAATATCACATTTCTGATTTCTTTTAAAACATCGCCGTTACATTATATATATCCATAGTAATTCTGTCCGAGGGCAGGTCTTTCACTGCAATCATAGCATTTTCATCCTATGCTTTGCAGTTTTACTAGGGAATTGTAGGTGTGGTAGCTTCCCGTTGCTTTCCACACCGGTGAAGGATGATGATGATGATGGTAATGATAATGATAATGATGGTAATGATAATGATAAGGATGATGATGATGGCCGGATGATTTTCGGGGACCGTTGGGCCTTAAACTTCCTGACATTTGTCTTACAGGTGAGGAAACCCCCGAAAATACCTTACCCAGGAGCCTGTCCCGACCGGGAATCGAACCCGAGCCCACTGTGTGTTAAGGCAGCACGCTACCACGAGACCACAGCGGTGGACTATATATATATGTTATATTATAGATTTTCGCGGATATACATATGATTCAGAAAGTTTTTCTTGGATTTTCCGCGTCATGGATTCAAGGTCGCGCGATTCCTTGATAATGGTAGGTGGGATCATGTCGAAACATCGGAATCAGTAGCCAGTCGCCGACCTTGAATCCATGACGCGAAAAACCCAAGAAAACTTTCTAAAGAATATATAATATAAGCTACTGTTTTATATATTTGTAATTTGTGCTGGTTGAGTGGAAGAGAAGGCCTTATTGTCTTAACTCTGCCAGAATAAATAAAACATAATATATAATAATAATAATAAATAATTATTATTATTATTATTATTATTATTAATCATTAGTTTCTCTTCATTTGGATGTTAATAGCATTTTTAAGTTTTTTATTACATATTTAATTACATTTTGAGACGATTGAAGGTTTTTTGATGATATCCTGCTATTGGTCTGAGGAATTTCATTTCAGCAGCTTGTATTCTGGCTGATTTGGTGTTGTCACTATTCATGTTTCGGATCCATAAGTAATAATAGGCACTGCCATTGTCTTGCATAATTTCATTATAGGGTCTTTCCTGGCTTTATTTTTCAAAGTTTGTTTTTAGTGTTCCTGTTATATAACTAAACTTATTTAGTTTGTTATTTATACATGTTTCCGCTGTGTATAATATTTCGCAACCTGGGAAGTTAGGCTCTATCTTACCACTTTTCTATTGGTTATTTTCTAATATGATCTTTGTCCGAACTGGATGAGCGCCCTTGATGGCCATTGTTTTTTATTTTTCTGATGATATTTCCAATGTTGCATTTTTTTGATATTTCATTTAGTTTATATAGCATTCTTTGTAGTTCGTCCTCAGTTTTGCTGTTAAAATCTGGTCATCTGCAAAGGCTACTGTTTTTATTACTATATTTCCTAAGTTAATTCCCCCAATCGTCATTTGCTTCCATGATCTTATCATGTCGTCGAAATAAATGTTAAAAAGAGTGGTTGATAGTGGACAAACCTTGTCTAACTCCTCCTGTATATGTATTGGTTCCCTTTGATTTATTTTTATTTTTGTTTTCTCATACATTTGCTTAATTACTGCTTTATTTCGTATAATGAAGTAAGTATTTATTTATTGTATTTACGTTCTGGATAAACAGAAAGTGTCATGATATGATATTCCGCGTGGTACATAAAGCGGCACCTCCCACCGAATATCCATATCGGCAACACTGTCATTAAAACGTCAAGGGTGGAGACTCAACGGCTGGACTATCGTCGGGTTGGTAGACTCGGAGTTAGCACCATGACTTTCAGAATATGAGTCTGAAACTCTTGAGTAATTATGTACATTCACTATCGAACACGTAGGTTCGTCTCGCGCAGTACATAAGTCTCCATACATCCCTATACTAAGCTAATATATTCCAATTACTCTCTGTATATTTTACTTTCCTCAAATCATGGTTAAAGTTATCTTCAACCCCATTCTTGTCTGCCTACTGGTCGCTCTCCTTTTGTTTTCTTATTAAAATCTTCCATGCCCATCTTTCATTCCCTATTCGTGCCACATGTCCTCTCCCATCGCAGTCTGCAATATTTTCCTATAAAGATCATGTAGCTCACTGTTATGGAGTCTTCTCCATTCGCCTGTCTGTTCATCTCTCTTACCCAATGCAATGGCGTAGCCCATTCTTTAGTCTTACTCCTCATCCTTAGCTACGAGTTATGTATCAAGTTAATATAGTTACGCATATATGCCCATAGATGTAATAAATGGCATGCAGTCAACATACCGAACCAGTGAGACATCTAGTAGACAACTAAGGTGTTACTTGAATGATTAGATCGCTAAAATTTTTGCTTAGAACCTTTTTTATTCAGGCTTAAGGATCTTTTACGAGCCTGAAAATGTTCAAAAACTCGGAACCCACGGTTTAAAGTCCTTCCAGGAGGACTTACTCCTTGCATTTTTTCTATTCTAACAAATAATCTATCGTTCCCCGGCCGGGTTTGAACCCGGCGACCCTCGGGGACACAGAGGCAAGCAGCAACAACCACTAGTCTACACGCGGACTTGTTTCGAAAATTTCCAAAGGATCTTATTCTCAAATGATCCTTGAAAAAAAAAATTCAAGTTCGCATCCATATAATAATAATAATAATAAGTTATTATTTAATTATTAATATTATTTAAATATTGATTATTATTAATTATTATTAATTTAAGAATAATTATTATTTAAAAATTATTATTGTCCACCGCTGTGGTCTCGAGGTAGCGTGCTGCCTTGTCACGCAGCAGGCCCGGGTTCGTTTCCCGGCGGGACAGGCTCCTGGGTGAGGGTTTTTTCCCCGGGGTTTTCCTCACCTGTAGACAAATGTCAGGAAGCTTAGGGCCCAACGGTCCCCCCGAAAATCATCCGATCATCATCATCGTCCTTCACCGGTGTGGAAAGCAACCGGGAAAGCTACCACACCTACAATTCCCTAGTAAAGCTTCAATCATACATCAAAATGCTATGATTGCTGTGAAAGACCACCCCTCGGCAGAATTACATATGGACTTAATATTATTAGTATTTTTATTATTATAATTCATATAATTAATATTTTTAATTATTATTATCTATTATACTTCTTTCTTCGCGGCTTTTATTTTCTTCTTCTTCTTCTTCTTACTTCTTCTTCTTCTTTCTTCTTCCTCTTCGTCATCTTCTTATTCTGATCTTTTCTTCATTCGTCTTTATTCTTCTGGCTGCCCCGCCAAGACGAAAAAAATGTGTTGAAACAAACTGTGTAGTTAACTGTGAACATGGGTACCGGAAAAATGTATATTCATTGTAAAAGCGGAATAATAATAACAAAAATATTATTATTATTATTATTATTATTATTATTATTATTATTATTATTATTATTGTCTAATATTGTTAATTTCAGTTATTTCTGATAGTTAACATCTTGTATGTGTTATCGTCAAATATTTAATAAGAAACAAAATCCTAGGATTCTGAATTCTATAAATAAAAACTGCAAGGTGATATAGTGTCTGGGTTAGCAGACTGAAGAAATAATGTTAAAAGTGTCTCATGACTCTTTTTGTTTCTCTTATGTTAGTAGTGTGGTGTTAAAACGAAATAACCGGCTACAGTACATGCACTGTGCACAAGTTTACATAATTTCTTGTTTTCATTTGTCGCACCAACACTTCTCACATATCCCCCAACCACTATTTTTTCCACTCTTCCATTATGTACATATAAATTCTATTACATTCACCGTCTCATAATCCTTGCATTTAAACTTTAAAGACGTTATCGGCAATTTAATTTTAAATATTACACTCTTATTGCAGTCTTGCTAGTCTCAAGTAGTAGAAACTTTAACATTTAATTAAGAATTTGGCCTAAACACTTTAGTGTTCTCATGGAGATATCATTAGAGAGGTACCATGAAAATCAAATGAACGCATTAACAATATATCTCTGGCGAATACATTAAAAGACATGTTCCACCATAGCGATATCTCTGAGAACGAGGGGAGGTACTTTTTTGGGTCGGAGCACCGAGGTTCTAAGGATTAAGATAAGTTGAAGGCTTGCGACGTCTTGGGACATCTTAATAGCTTGGGCCTGCAATTGCAACTTCTTTAGGATCTACTGCTGCGAGCTCTATGTTCGAGACCAGGTACTTAAGCAAGTGTACTTCTTACAAAGTCTGGGAGAGATGTTGGAGAGACTAACAATTAGTACAATGCACTGGAATAATTCCAGAAACAGAGACAAGAATGTATGTAGAGTGTGTCATTTTGTCGTTTTTCTCACCAGTTTTTTGTTCTAATGGAATTAAAGAGAAATACTTCTGCAAATTCCTAAATATAATTTTGCTCACTGGCACTATCGTTGGACAGATTCCGTTTTTGTGCAAAATAAATAGACATGAAATTACTATTATTTCGCCGCGACCAATAAAATTGTTCACATTGGACAGATTTCCGCATTATTCAGGTTCCGGATATAAGTTTTACTGTGTATTCAAAAGACGCATTACTACAACTATAGATTCACACCCTATAGTTATTAATATAACGTTCCTAGACTTTATATGACCAAAGATATCAAGTGTCTAAAAAAATATATGTATGTCTATGGCGAGAGAAGTAAATTAAAATAAAATGTAGTTATATTTAGGCAGCTAATGACAAATGAGGGAAATTTTGAGGAAGTGGCTGAATTCGAATATCTAGGAACAATAATCACAAATAGGAATGAGATGCACGAAGAAATTAAACATAGGCTCAATTCTGGAAATGCGTGCTATTATGCATTGCAGAAACTCTTGACTTCCCAACTCCTTTCAAAAAACGTTAAACTGAAAACATATAAAACTATAATTCTACCAGTTATATTATATGGGTGCGAAACATGGACTCTTACTTTAAGAAAGGAAAGGAGATTACAAGTATTTGAGAATAAAGTACTTAGGAAAATTTTTGGACCAAAGAGAGATGAACAGACAGGTGAATGGAGAAGACTACATAACAATGAACTACATGGTCTTTATAGGAAGCCAGATATAATAAGAACAGTTAACCCTTAAATTCATAATGAATCCTTTTGGATACACCAGTTGGTTTAATTAATTTAATATTTTAAATAAATCAGAAAAAAACGAACGAAAAGAAACCACTTAAATATGTGTCGAATTATACAAAATACCTAATAATAACAGTTATAAAAGATTCCGTTTTCAGTGCGGTCCGCCACATTCAAATAACTGACATAAGACATTTGTCTTTTGCCAATTTAAGGGTTAAGTCTCGTAGACTGCGTTGGGCAGGACATGTGGCACGTATGGGAAATGAAAGACTTGCATGGAAGCTTCTTGTAGGAAAGCCAGAGAGGAAAACGCCCAGTTGGTAGACCAAGAATGAGGTGGGGGAATAACATTAGCTATGATTTGAGGGAAGTAGATTATACAGGGAAAGATTGGAAAGCATTAGCTCAGGATAGGGATGTATGGAGAGCTTATGTCCGTGCGGCCATGAACCTACGGGTTCGATAGTGCCAGTGAGTAAGTAAGTAATAATAATATAATAAATTATTATAGAATTGAATGAGTTCGTAGTTTTTCTATACGTAGTTTTCTATTACGTAGTTTTCTATACGTAGTTTTCTATACGTAGTTTTCTATACGTAGTTTTCTATACGTAGTTTTCTATAAAGGAGATACTGAAATGAAATATAGAAAAGTCTACACTTTCACGACTTCATTGTCTTCTGTTCCGCAGTCTAGCCTTGTTTTGTTTGTGTTTTCTAATTTGTCTAACCGCAGAGTTTTGTATCTATATTTTCATTCTTTGTTTCCAAATGTCGCTTCTGGTTTTTTGTGCTGTTTATTCTTTTTGCCTCCCTTTTTCCATTCTCCATGTTTCTTCTCAACGTAACGAGTTTACTTAATTTCCCCCTCTTCTTCGTCTTGAAGCTCTCATCCATCTCCTTCCATCACTTACAAGATGGCTGTCCAAACCCTTCATTACGTTTCCACACAATTCAACAATTTATCTTTAATAACTTGTTACTGAATATTTGTTCCAATTGTACAACTAAGAAAGAAGAAAACAATTAAATATCTTACTTATTTCTGCTTACATATCTCTTTTACCGGTAATATTCACAGGTGTACACCTTAAGACATATACTATCTTCACTTCCCTACCAAAATAATAAGGGACTGCCGGACATTGGCATCTTTTAAAAGAAATCTAAATTTATATTTGCTCTAACCGCGACTTCATCATCCAGTGTAAGGTATATATATTAATTGGTGTTTCTTGTTTAATTTATCATATTTATACCATTATTATTATTATTATTATTATTATTATTATTATCGTAAGTATTGTTATCTTACTATATAAATATAACGTGTCACGTTGTTTGTCCGCGATGGAATCCTAAACTACTGAACCGATTTTAATAAAATTTTGCACACTGTGTGCAGTTTGATCCAACTTGAGACTTAGGGTAGTTTATAACTAAATTTATAGTCGCATTATTTTTGTATTGCAAATTATTTGTTTATTATTTAACAAAGAGTTATAATTATCTGTTAGTTCAATAAGATTCTAACAGATGGCGGTGTAAGGTAATTTGGTAAGGTGATTGGTTTATTATTTAACAAAGAGAGATCCAGATGGCTGTGCTTTTTGTTGCAACCGCGAATTTCAATTGGATTACAAATATTGATTACTTCATCATTTAAGTGTGTTCAGTGTTTATTTTATTTTCAATGTTATTTATTTCGTGTGTAAATATTAGTTTTAAGTAATCTGGCTGAAAGACAGCAACTTAATTTAAATTTTTAACGTATACCTTAGCCACAGCAACGTGTAGCCGGGACTTCTAGTTATCGTATAAAATGTTGTTTTGTGCATGAAATTTACATTGCTACATTTAATGTATATTTAACTGTTTATAATTAGTGTAGTGTAGTGGTTAAGGCAGTGCGCTACAAACCGGAAGGTCGAGGGTTCAAGTCCAGGTGGGACCAGGATTTTTAAACTGACCCAAACCTTCTGATGTCACCATGGCCCTGGGACCAACTCAGCCTCTAACGGGAATGAGTACCAGACGCTTGTTTTGGGGGTAAAGGCGGCCGTCACGCAGGACTGACAACCGGCTGACATCAAGTGCCGATTGTCTAGAAAAAGTGGGAGCCTTAACCTCCCACTACCCCAAGGGTCTCCTATGGCCTGCAGTGGGATCACTTTACTTTACTTTTGTATATCTATATTTGTCAAATATTTATTTATATCTATGCTGGTTGAGTGGAAGAGAAGTCCTTATGGCCTTAACTCTGCCAGAATAAATAAAACATTATTATTATTATTATTATTATTTTATTATTATTATATATTATTATTATTAAGACAAAATATGATAAAAATTCAGAGGATGAAATATTGTCAGAGAGATTTTGGGGAGCGATTAATTTCACACTAACTAACTCACTCACTCACTGGCACTATCGAACCCGTAGGTTCATGACCGCGCGCACATAAGCTCTCCATACACTCCTATCCTGAGCTAATGTTTTCCAATCATATCCTGTATATTCTGCTTCCCTCAAATCATGAATAATATTATTCTCCCATCTCATTCTTGGTCTACCAACTGGGCGTTTTCCCTCTGGTTTTCTTATAAGATGCTTGCATGCACCTTTTTCATCCCCTACGTGCCACATGTCCTGCCCATCACAGTCTACGAGATTTAACTGTTATATCTGACTTCCTATATATCTGATGTAGCTCATTATTATTCAGTTTTCTCTATTCACCTGCCTGTTCATATATTTTCGGCCCAAAAAAATTCCTAAGAACCATACTATCATGTTTCATGTTTTATGTTCACATAAGTGGAGAATTGTATGCACCAATAAGTATGCCTAACATATTTGTCATGTTGAAATTTTGTTTCCCTACATTATTATCTTCTTGTAATCTTGTAAGCCCATGTTTCCCTTAATAGGTATTTAGGCGCTCTCCCCCTACAGGGAAGAATTTGAACCATACTAATTTAGTTACACTTGTTTACGTATATATGTCATTTTGAATGGTCCGTGGTCAGCGTTCCGCCTCATACTGACATCTAGGAAACCAAGGTAGTACTAGGACGGGAATATTTGGTAAATTTTGCTTAGAGGCCTTTTCATTCAGGCTTAAGGATCTTTTACGAGCCTGAAAATCTTCAGACTCGGGACCCACGGCTTAAAGTCCCTCCCGGAGGACTTGTTCCTTGGATTTTTCGATCCTAAAAAATCCATCGATCCCGGCCGGGTTTGAACCCGCGCCCTCGGGACCAGAGGCAAATACTTACAGTATTTTGTCTGTATTTCAATCAATACGTTATGTCCTTAAGCGTGCATGTAAAACCTTACACTGCGTGAGAAAATTCAAGCTCGAATTTGGGAACCCTTTATAAGAAGGAAAACTGCCAAGACGGAAATATGTTTAAGGAGCCGACATGTTCCGTCATAGACAGGATTTACTGATACTAGTAGGCGGTGTGTTATTATTGTTGTGATCGTCATGAGTTCCATTAAAAAACTCATTGATTTAATTTTCATCATCATCATCATTCGGTATCATGGCAGTTGCCGCCGTCTTCCGGAAACCAAACGCCATTCTCTCTGTCCATCCATTGATCTTCCTCCATTCCTCTGATATTCATAGCTGCTATTACCCTGCTATCCAAGTTTTCATCGGTCTTCCTCTCTTCCTCCTTTCCATTGGGATCCATTCCATAAAAAGTTTTGGCAATCTTTGCTCTGGCATTCTTTTGACATGGCCATACCACTGTAATATTTTCTTTTCTATAATGTCTATGATGTCAGGCTCCTCTTGTACACCCATAATTTCCCTTATTTCTTTATTTCGTATTCTATCCATTCTAAATTTTCCAGCTGATCTTAAAACATCCATTTCTGTACTTAAAATTCTTTTATTTAGATTTAGATTTATTTATTTAGCCTGGGTGAGTTAAGACCATGTGGCCTTCTCTTCCACTCACCAGGGCAGACATATATTACATCAGAATATAACAATCACAATGAACTCTTATATTAAATACTAAATAAAAATTTGATCAAAAAGATAATATCTATTATATTATGATCTATAATGCAACCAGTTAATGTTAGTTAAAATTAAGACTAAAACTAATAATAAAATGTATACAATCAAGACATATTAAATTGTCCCTGTCTAATGTATATATAAAACAAAGAAAAATAATGAGATATAGAAAATTAATTTTACGTTTGTACAATATTTAAAACAAAACAAAAGAAAATATTTTATTATCCTGGTAGGAATTATAATTTTAATGATATTATAAAAATAATGATTATAATGAAATTGGTCCTCGTAATGAAATTCTAAACAAGAATTTCCCATGATTACGGTGTATAACCAGAAAAGTATACTCAGTCATGTTGGTCGAAAACGGTATTTTAACTCGAGACCTCCCAAATAAGACTCTCACACGCTACCGATTCAGTCAACTCAATTGTTCTCCAACGGGAATTTTTCACATCCCACCGTCCGTAGTATGGAAGCGAATGCCTTTGAACGTGACATGTATAAAAATTAAACAAAGTAATAAGTTTGTTCTATTTATTTTCATTGACAAGGTATTCATGATTTTTCCACAAGGACATGGAGCCTTTTCCCGATGAATGATCATCTCAATGCCATGGCCTTTTCCGGACGGGCGACTCGTTCCGCTACAAATAATTTTAGGTTTTCTAATTTTCAAATAAAAATTACAAAACATTGTATCTTGGCTTCCGAATATCGGTCACTTTTGCAAGTAGTAAAAATGTAAACGTAACATCAAGGTGATAATAAAATGGATTAAAATAATAATAATAATAATAATAATAGTAATAATAATAATAATAGTTTTTATTTTAGCTGGCAGAGTTAAGGTCATAAGGCCTTCTCTTCCACTCAACCAGCGAATAGTAGTACAAAAATTACGTATTTATTACAATTTAAGATATTATTAAAATATAGACTAAACAAAATACAATGATGATGTGATCTAATACTAGCTAATACAAAAAAATATAGAATATAATAAAATTAAAATGATATAAAATAAAATTAAGTAAGACTTCCTAGATTATTATTTACAAAATGCTGTATATAGTTGTTATGCAATTAATGTTTGTATTGTGTCGAACTTAAGATATCAGTTAATATGGATTTAAATAATGATAGCGATTGACAGTCCCTGACATGACTGGGAAGTGACTTCCATGCTCTAGTCATAGATATTGTGTAAGATTCAGAGTATAGACATACCCTGTGCTGTGGTATCAAAAGTAAAGAAGAGTCTTGTGATCTTGTTCCTAAATTGTGATGAGCCGATAAATTTTGAAAACGTTTTGTTAAATAACTTGGTAAATATGTGTGCAGGATTTGGAAAGTAAAATGCGACAAATCACTTTTTTTAAGTTGTATCTCATGATAATACCATTACATGAAATGTATGAATTTGCTGAAAATATTCATTAATTATTGTATAAAATGTTCATAGCAACAATTTAAAAAGAAGATTCTTAGTAAAATTCCCGTTTGAAATCAGCTTTAAAAGAAACAATTTATTGTATGGTATTTCCTAGGCTTTTCGACAGTACTCTTCCTTGTATCTTGCCACCATGTTTCATTTTTGTTAGTACAGACTGCCATATTATGCCATATTAGTTCTTAGAATAAAACTGGGGGCAAGTTCAAAAAGAAAATCTGTTCGAGATAAATGTACTCTTAGAATTATAAGATTATTTTTTATAAAAGAATACCGAAATTTGCTCATTTAATTGGAACTTTGGAAGCCTAAAAATTTTAGCGGTACGAACCATCCGTTCGTAATAATACCTGACATTTGTGCCGGAAATTAGCACTAATAATAAATAGTGAGGGAATTTAAATTCAATTTAATTAAGAAATATAAATGGATAAATAAAAATTATATATTAAAGGCTTCAGGGGTCCTCATCAAGGGGATATGTGGATGGCGACCACAAGGTGCCCAAGCTGTGCAAAACATTTCTTCCACTTACTTGTGTTTCGCACTCTTTTAACTTTACTATCTAACCTCTCTTGGTTAACTCTTGTTTTTTTGACGCCGACGCTATTAGGGCATCCGAGGGCTAGGGAGTCTTTCCTTTCTTCCATTTCTTCTTTCCTTTATTTTCTTTTCTTCTCCAGAAAAGCCTGACCAGAGGCTATAAGATGGCAGCCCCATCACTGGTCTTGCCTTCCTTTGGCCAGCAACCAATCGAAGGGACTATTATTATGCTTTCAAGTCTTATACGAGAATTTCCCTCAAACGCTGGAGAGAAAATTTTCTATAGGATCGTAACAGGCCTTGACCTAATACTTTGAAGGAATAAGAAGAAGACATTCAAGCAAGCAGGCGTTTAGGTGAAATTTCGAGGTAGCTGCAATTACAAGAACGCATCGCCAGTGAGGATATATTTGAATCCATGACTTAAAAGTTCAATATATGTATTTGGAGGGATGCAAAGAAGCAAAATTAATACAATTTGTTGCAACGTTTTGCACATTTTAGTGAGATTACTACATTTCGCCCCCCTTTTCCCTATTTTTTATGCTTCAGCACCTTTACCTCCGCGTTTTTAAAAGATACGACAGAAAAAATGTATATTTGTTTCTTCTTGAACAGATTTTTAAAATCTCAATCAGAAGTCAACAAGATTAAATAAATATTAAAATATAATTTATGTACCCACCATTAATTTATATCCCAGCAACAATGGCCAATCTGCAGCTGTGAAGTCACATTTAAATTTCAACAGTGTTGCTGTAACAGTTTAAAATAAGTTCAGTTAATACTGGCAATAATTTAACAGTTTTCTATCTACCGACTTGTTGTTGGCTGTGTTTTTACTAGTCTGAACCACAATGTATTTTTATTAGTATTACAACTGGTTATGGAAATGGACAGCTAATGACAAATGAGGGAAATTTTGAGGAAGTGGCTGAATTCAAATACCTAGGAACAATAATCACAAATAGGAATGAGATGCATAAAGAAATTAAACATACGCTCAATTCTGGAAATGCGTGCTATTATGCATTGCAGAGACTCTTGATATCGCAACTCCTTTCAAAAAAACGTTAAACTGAAAATATATAAAACTATTATTCAACCAGTTATGTTATATGGGTGCGAAACATGGACTCTTACTTTGAGGGAGGAAAGGAGATTACAAGTATTTGAGAATAAAGTACTTAGGAAAATTTTTGGACCAAAGAGAGATGAACAGACAGGTGAATGGAGAAAAACTACATAACAATGAACTACATGGTCTTTATAGGAAGCCAGATATAATAAGTACAGTTAAGTCCCGTAGACTGCGATGGGCAGGACATGTTGCACGTATGGGGAATGAAAGACTTGCATGGAAGCTTCTTGTAGGAAAGCCAGAGGGAAAACGCCCAGTTGGTAGACCAAGAATGAGGTGGGAGAATAACATTAACCATGATTTGAGGGAAGTAGATTATACAGGGAATGATTGGAAAGTATTAGCTCAGGATAGGGATGTATGGAGAGCGTATGTCCGCGCGGCCATGAACCTACGGGTTCGATAGTGCCAGTGAGTAAGTAAGTAAGTTATTACAACTGGTTTTTCACAACAATAACATGACGAATGTTAAGAAGGATAAGTTGTATGCACTTTCAGAATTCTGAACGCAATTCATCGAAACTGATGGCATCATTCTTAGATGCTCCATCTGCGAAGTAAGTATTGCAATAAACTAAAGAACTATGAATTACTTCCTATGGAGTCTATAAAGATCCAAAATGATTTGCAATTATATGAACTGTGTTGAAGTAACTGGTTTAAACCTTAATTGAGTTGTTTCAGCAGCATATTTTTTGCACCTTTTTGTATGTATTTTCAGAACCTTTTTTTGTTTTTCCTTTTGCGATCAAAATTTGCACCATAAAATCTTTTCCCTGACTGTTACTGTTAAAACAATCAGGTATCTGTTACTTGCCAGAGCGTGTTTGTGATCTAAGTTGATTTTTCTCGGTGTCCCTGAAATACATGCCACACTCACAACTCTTTAGACTGTATGTACCGTGCGTCCGTCATAAGACTGGGCTTGTCAGACAACAATGCGCTGTTGTATTTATGACTTACTCACTGCATAGCCACGCGTAGTGAGTTAGAGGAGTTTGCAAGTGGAATGAAGATGTGTTTGCTTCTGTGGCTTGTTGCACCGTAGAAATGCAAAAAAAAAAAAAAAAAATACGCTTGAACAAAGAGTGCTTTTGTATGACACATACAAGACTAAAAGTGTATAAAACAATGGATCTTCCAACTCTTTTGTATGGCAGTGAAGTGTGGACGTTGAAACAGAAGGATATACAGAAACTTAGATCTGCTGAAATGAGATACCTTCGGAGGACTGCAGGATACACACTACTAGATCACACAAAAAATGAAGATATCTTAGAAGAATTACACATGGAACTTTTAGAAAATAAAATTTCTGATTATAAGTCAAGATGGATGCAACATGTTCATCGAATGGAAGATCACAGGATACCCAAACAAACGTTAAGATATCAACCTGCAGGAAGAAGAAGACCAGGACGTCCACTCAAAATACTTCTGGATGGTGTTTCTCTTGAGGCCGAAACAGGTCAACAAATGGCCTAAATTCGAGAATGTACTATGATGATGGTGATCATCAATATGTCATACCGGTGTATTTTAAAGATATTGTTATATATTCAAAAAAGAATAAAAACTGACGTAGTTTATACTGAAAGGACATAAGATACCCAATTAATAACTATAATCGAATTATTGTTTTTCTACCATAAGCTAAGGGTAATATTTTAATTTGCAACCATGATTCACAGAGAGTTCTAATAAATACATAGTTTGTCTCGAATTGTACAGATAGCCATGTCAAATAAAACAAAAAATCCATTTAAATTTAACGATGTAATATCAGGTATCCCAAACTACGGCCCGCGGACAGGATACGGCTTCTTCACTTTCTATCCGACCCCTCTAAGCCTACTGCATTCTAATAAATTAATATATGCTAAGGGCAGCCCTATAATATTAGTCTATCAGTAATGGAACAAGAACGACATAACAAGAAAAATTGCAAATCAACACACACACATAATAATAATAATAATAATAATAATAATAATAATAATAATAATAATAATAATAATAATAACAATAATAATTATTATTATTATCATTATTATTATTATTTTTATCATCTTCACTTCAAGATTTAGGCGATTTCGCCTGTACCGAATTCACAACGATTCCTTCCATCTCTTCTAGGTCTTCATACTTCCATTAATCCTTTTTGTTTATACTGATATATCTTGGGCAATTTTGTTTCTGCCATTCTCTGAACATGTTGTTCCCCGCC